>BPTQ01000003.1:61396232-61498228 GCA_019973895.1 Chrysanthemum seticuspe
TATGAACTGGAGTCCAAGATAGGGTAGTAGTCAGCTTCTGTAAAGTATTTGACTTAAAAAAAAATTGCACTGAGTTTCCACAAATAGTGTTGACTAGGTATGTCGGGTTAGGTTGAAGGTGTAGGTTTGTTTTGATTGGATTGAGAGGTAGGAGGAAGGTGTAAGTTAGAGTTGTGTTAGTACTGAGTATGGTAAGTGTATAGCTTTAGTTTTCCAGTGCTTTTGAGACTAATTGAAGCATAAGAAATTATAGCCAAGTTCTCGGTTTTCAGTACTTGATTTGTCAAAGTCTGAAGTGAGTTTACCTAGTTTCTGGTTTACTATTTTCCTAATTACAACCTTAGTGAGGATTTGTCATAAAGTTCATAAATATAAAGTATACATTATCCATCGAAACAATACCGGAAATACAAACTAATTCCAGTTCGAATACATCTTCCGGCAAATGAAGGTTATTACAATGTATTTATAGGCAAGGAGCTAGGGCAACACTCCCTCTCCTTCCCTATTCCTTATTGGGCTTGGATCAAGCTTATGGGCCTTCTACATAAGCTTGACCTTAATCAAACATAAAGGCCATAACAAAGCTACCTATTACATATGAAATATAAATACTTGAAATACTGTTTAGGAGTGATTCCAACATTAATCCTTTTATCATTTGGTCTTTGATCCATTTGAGTGAAGTCTGAAACTGTTTAGTTCATGACTTTTGGCTCTTGAACCGATATTAAAGAATACGAAGTTAATCAGAGTTTTCGTGACCTTTTGATTTCGATATGTGAATGGTATGAGTCATGATTGTGTTGAGATTGAATGTGGAAGGAGGATGGAGAGTTAGGTTAGTTTTGTTTGGATGTGGAAGTTGGATTGGGCTGTATGGATCAGTTGTGATAAACACCTTTGAGTCACGTTAAAAAAAAATTCAGTTTATGAAATGTCTTCGACTGATGATGGGATAGAACCTGAGGTCAAGTATGTTGGAATAAGTGGTCGTGTGGTTAAGTCCTCTCATTCTACATTTCTGTTAAGTCGCTAGCCAAAGTTTCAAAGCAAGTCGCTAACCATTTTTTTTCAAAGCAAGTCGCTAACAATTTTTTTTTTCAAAGCAAGTCGCTAACAATTTTTTCAAAGCAAGTCGCTACTAATTGTTTTTAAAGCAAGTCGCTAACAATGACACAAATCGCTAGTCTCAAATCGCTAACTTATAAATATAAGTCGATATATAATTTTAAAACATAAGTTGCTAACCTGTTAAACAACAAGTCGCTATAAGATTTTGTCAAGTCGCTACTTTTTCTTTTAACAACTCGCTATGAAGAATGACTGAAAAAAACTGCTTCTGTTTTGACCACTTGAGACTGACCAGAAAAACCCAGAAAGAAACAGCATAAGGACTCATTATTTTTGACCCATTTTGACCTCGTAAATGACCAGATGACCACAATAGTAGATGGTTTGACCTCATGATATGTTCACTGAAATATTGGTACAAAAAGTCTGCAAAGATGATAAAAAAATAATGCCTTGGATAAAAGATTGAAACAAGTCAATATGAAAACAGTGATAGACCACAAGACAATAATTTTAATTTTTTTTTTCTTTTGACCAAAAGAATACACAAAAAAACTTGTTTACAAACTGGTAACAAAAAAAGTAGGAAAAGCACTTATCCGACAACAAAAAATGATTTAAAATCAGTTTAAATAAGATTCGAACCACAATAAATCATCAAAACATCATAACCTTGGCTCTGGTACCATTTGTAGGATCGTAAATAATATTGTGTTTGATGATTCGGGTGGTCTTGGATGATGGAAATACATGATAGCCATTTTAGAGAGAGAAAGTAGAGAGATGGTGTTCTTGGTAGAGAGTTGGTTTACAAATGGAATGTTAGATTATGAAAGAAGCATCACCCCTTCCATGGATGGAAGGGGTATTTATAGTTACAGACATAACGACCTCCTATCGCCTGTGGATCAGGTATACAGTGGGTAAAGACCCGTCCTTCCTCCACGGTGTTACACTACGCTAAACTAAACTAATAACTAACTAATAAACTGATAAATAACGTAACTAACGATATGTCTACGAGCTAACTTATGCTAGATAATATTTGGGGTGACCGATAATTTACTTATGGAATTTCCAATTCCTAACATTCTTTATTTAATATGACATAAGCTTTGATATTAGGAGAGTAACCTAGGAAGATACCTTCGGTTGATTTAGGATCACATTTTGTAAGGTAATCTTTAGTGTTAAGTAGAAAACATTTTCTACCAAAGACTCTAAAGTGATCTAACGTAGGCTTTTTGCCTCGAAGTAACTCGTATGGAGTTTTACCTAAAATTGGTCTAGTTAAGACTCGATTAAGTATGTACGTTGAAGTATCAACGGCATCGCACCAAAAATTTTGAGGTATGGATTGCTCATTTAGCATGGTGCGACTCATTTCTTGTAGGGTTCTATTCTTTTTTTCAACTACCCCATTCGATTGTGGAGTGCGAGGAGCCGAAAAGTTGTGAGTAATACCATTAGCGTCACAAAAAGCTCTAAATTGCACTTCATTATCGAATTCCCTACCATGATTCGTTCTAATAGACACTATAGGACTTCCTAGTTGTCTTTGGATTTTCTTGCTCAATATTTCAAAGTAATTAAACGTTTCAGTTTTGTTCTTTAAAAATATAGTCCATGTGTACCTAGAGTAATCATCCACTATGACCAAAGTGTAGTAGTTGCCTCCATAACTTTGTATAGCGGATGGACCAAATAAATCCATGTGTAGTAATTCTAGACACTTAGTTGTAGACACCATGTTTTTAGTTTTGTGACTAGAATGGACTTGTTTTCCTACATTACAAGCATCACAAAAGTGATGTTCATATTTTAATTTAGATAGATCTCTTACTAGATCTTTGGATGATAGCGATTAAAGAAGTCGCATATTGGCATGACCCAATCTTCAATGCCATAAGGTCGAAGTATCATCCATAGAAGTAAGACAAAGTTTGTCTTTAGGTTCATTACCAATTTTAATGACATAGACTCCATGTTTCCTAATTCCTCTTCCTATGGTTATGCCATTTTTTAACATCTTACTACCGGTTTCGGTAAAAAGTACATTGCACTTTTTATCACATATTTGTCCTATACTTAAGAGGTTAAAGTTTAGGTTTTCTACGCGACACACATCGTTAATAGTTAGAGATTTGTTAGAAATCGTACCTTTACCGATGATGTTGATTTTGCTATTTCCAAACACCACATTTCCTCCATTGAAGGATTCATATGTGGAGAATAGATCTTTATTGCAGGTCATGTGCCTCGTGCACCCGTTATCCTTGACCCATTCATCCGGATCTAGGTCGACCTTTAAGCACATCTAAGAAAACAATTAACTCAAAAGTTTGGTCCCCATTTGTTCATGGGTCCATTAGTGTTAAACATTCCATTCATGTTAGACATGTATGGATAAGGTGAATATGCATTCCATGGTGCAAAGTTTTGAAATGGAAAGCCATTTTGCATATTTGGGTTCCATCCTATTTGATGGTTACTTCTCGGGTAAACATTATTAGGTCTCCTAGATGTATTTGGTTTTGACAATGATGGAGCTTTGTTTCTTGCAAAAATTGGATTATATTTTGGGGGTGGTTGTCTAGTGGTAATATGAGTTGGTTTCTTCTTATTAACAATAACAAAATCAGTTCTAGAAGAAGAAGCTATGTTATTACCACTGTTTGCTTCAGCAGACCCACAGATCCCTGGCTGTACACTAGCCGTTTCCATTTTTGTGGGATCCGTGGGATCCGCCACAACAATGGCTTGTTTTTCTATTGCTTTTACGAATTGTGTTTCTTTGTTTTCACTAGTTGATGCATCAAGTTGCTGAATACCTAGACCTTTTTGGTTTTTTCCAGTTTTAACACCATCTAGTATCATATCTAGAGTATTAGTACTCATTCTAGCAATCTTAGAATCTAGTTGATCAACTAGTGTTTGAAGTTGAATGCAAAGTTCACATTCGCCACTTACTATTTTCCCTTTTTCTAGACGTTTCAATTTTGTCCTTAACTCTATGACTTCCTTATCTAAACATTGGTTTTGATTTTTCAAAAACTTGTTTTTGTTAATTACTTTTAAGATAATTTTGCAAAGTTTGTCATATTCATTATGCAATGAGTCATCATCTAATGATGAGCTACTATAGTATTCGTGACATACCTCATCATTTGCCATGAGACAAATTTCTTTGTCCTCCTCCTCGCTCATTCCCCACGAACCGCTCACGAATGCCTTTTGATCATCCCGTTTAGGACACTTGCTAATAAAGTGTTTTGGGTCCCCACATTTAAAGCAAGTACGATCATCCCTTGGCTTCTCGTCCTCTTTGCTTTTCTGGAATCCTTTATTGTCGTCATACGGCTGTTTGACGTATCTTCCCTTCCTTCTAAAGAACTTTTTAAAGCCCCTTACCGCCATGGTATACTCCTCATCATCACTATCCGAAGAGGAGTTCTCTTCATCGCTTGAGACCTTTTTGGCTTTAAGGGCAAGAGATTTGTGTTTCTCTTTCACTTTTGAGGCTTCAGAATCTTTAGCGAGGACTAGCTCATAGACTTTTAAATTGCCTATGAGTTCATCAAGGGTGAGGATTGACAAGTCTTTAGATTCTTCGATTTCCGTCACCTTAGATCTCCACTTGGATGTAAGTGCCCTTAGATATCTCCTAACATGATTACGACTAGAGAAAGATTCATCAAGTGCTTGTAAAGATGTAATAATAGTATTAAAATTAGCAAAAGAATGATCTATAGTATCCTCATCCGATATTGAAAATTGTTCATATTGTTGAACAAATAGATCAATTTTATTATTTTTAACTTGTTGATTACCTTGATGAGTTACAACTAAATAATTCCAAATTTCTTTAGAGCTTTTAAGCATAGAAATTCTTTCGAATTCCTTTTTGGGTAAAGCATTGTATAAAACCATTTTAGCTTCACTATTTTTGGACAACTTTTTCTTAATGTCATCGTTGAGTTTATCATGAGGTATGTTAACTAAATTTCCTTTATCATCTTTTGTTTTAGCTTCAAAATCGCTTGCAACAATGATGTACCAAAGATCAATATCTTTTGACTTCACATACGTTTCGAATATATTTTTCCAATATATAAAACCATTAGTTTCAAGTAGTGGTGGTCGTTGCATAAATTGCCCTTCCTTGTAGTTTTCAGAACCCATATTGATCGAAAAGTTTTTAAAATACGATTTACTTTAAAACTTTTATAAACATAGCTCTTGATACCAATTGTGGAAAACTAGAAGGGAGGGTTGAATAATTTTTCTGATTTTAAGTTAGTTGATGAGTGTCTAAATACTCATCATTTTTGTACCGTTTAGAATGCCAAAAACATCTGAAAACACTCAGAAATGCATCAAAATGATAAAAATATCACAAATAAGTGTTTTATGTGTTTTAAATGCAAAAATATCAAAATCAGATGAAAAACGTATCAAGTTTGCATAATTGGCAGTTTTAGTCCCCCAAGTTTCAAAAGTTGTCAAATTTAGTCCCTGGTAATTCAAAATAAAGAAAAATGTTATTTAAAGTCCCTAGGGATTCATGAGTTGTCAAATTTGATCTTTGAAATTTAAAATTGCAAAATTACAACTTAGGTCCCTTAACTTTAAAAATTGTCATAAATAGTCCTTGGAAATTTAAAAAATGGAACTTTATGCATAATGGTCCTTGTACTATTCATATTTGGCAGGAATGGTCCTTGTAATAACTTTAGATTGTTGGCAGTTTTGGTCCTTCATAAAACAGAAAATTACAAGATTAGTCCTTGTATTAAACAAACCAATTGGACCCCTTTGTGTATTATGATCCCTAGCCAAAAGCCAAAAAGACCCCCTGTCATAAACCCTGTGACCCCCCATTTTGGACCCCCCCCCCCCCACTTATTAATATCTGGTCAAATTTGGTCAAACGCGCCTAAAACCACACCTACTGTTCATCTCCTTCACCTCGACTGTAAAACCAAAACCAGAGGTGGTTTTTCCATCTTTTCCACATTTCCACCTGTCTTTCCACTTGTATACCCTCTCCCCTCCACCTCTACAACCTCCCAAACTTCTTTAAATGCCAAAAACCTGCTCTTGACTATTTTGGCGCCAAAACTACAAATGGATGGTTCTGATGATTTTGTCCAATCCAATGGTTGGAATGAGCTGGGAAAGATTCAGAGATGTCGACAGAGTCTCAAAAGTCTATAAAGATGAGAGGAGAAACAATGTAGTGAAATATCTAGAGTATTTTAATTTAGTTCATGTCGTTTTAATTAATTTTAAATTTCCAGTGTTTGTTTAAACTCTCAAGTACTTTATTTAAGTGTTTTAAGTGTATGTGAATCTATTTTAGTTATCAATTTCAAGTCTTAATCTGATTTTCAAGTTTATGCAATTTTCAAGTTCGAATTCTCAAAATATGTTAATGTTATTGTTAGTTGTTATTAAGGACTGATAAGCCAACATAAGCTCCTCAGAAAGCTTATTTAAGCTTTTAGAAACCTTTAAAATCAGTCTAGTATCAAAAAGAGAAAAAGCCAAAAAAAAATACAAATAAATTAGTAAAAAATAAAAAAAGCAATGGAAATGAAGATCAAGACAGAAGCAGGGTGATATATGGAATGCTCTTGGTTTAGAAGCTTAGTGGTAAGCATATAGGAGTGGTTCTTGTTCTTGGTTCTGTATTCTCAGTTGGATAATCTCTTGTAAGCTATTTTCTCAAAATTTGCATATTCTAGTATAAGTGTTTTAATCCTGTTAATTTTGGCATAATCCTGTTTAAATATAGTTATTACAAGTTAATAAGTAGATTTATTAGTTTAAAAACTTGTTTTAGTGCTTAATGCTTCACAACAGTCCACATAAGGGGTGTTTGAATCTGCTTGTTAATCTGTGTTAGAGGTTAGTTTACTAGTTGAAAATAGTTGGTCTAGGTTTGTTTAGCTATAATTAACTCATATCAGTCATTTGTTTGCATCTAAATACCATAAAAGTCAAAATTACCTAAATTCTGTCTTAAACTCATAACTGTTAGGATTTTTTATTGCATAATCATGCATTCTGGTTTAAAAGTTGTTTATATAGCCTAATTCAGTCTCATAATAGTTTAATATAACATATTCAGAAGCCTAGGATCATTAGAATCTCAAATAAGTCAAAACTGCATGTTCTATTAAAAAGTCAAAAATTTTCAATGTCAGTTTTTGAATTAAATTAAGAATTTTAGTGTGTGCTCATTATTAAGATTTAGCTTAAACTCTTTTAGGATATTAAAGTTTAGCTGCTTAACTTAATTAGAAAAATATTAGTTCACTTCTAATCAGCTTATAAAGTGCTTATTACTTAGTTTGTTTTGAGACCTTATCTAAAAAACTGCCCTGTGCACCAGTTTTACAAGCTTATTATCAAGCTCATTCAGAGCTCATTAGCTAGCTTAAACTTATGAACCTTAGCTTTTTGAGAAGCTCACCTAGCTGTGTCTCTAGTCCAAAGCTTATTTTTCTATTTTTAGCTTATTTAATAGGTCTGCTCTTTGCTTTTAATTTTGTCCATTTTATTTAATACACCAATAAGTCAGTGGTTATCAGCTTTTTCAAAAGCTTCTCCCAAGCTTATTAGTGAAAGCCAAACTTTGTAATTTAGCTTTTTGGATAGCTTAGTTGATAATCTTGTTAAGTCCAGTCTTTATTTTCAATTCCAAGCTCATTTAAGTGCTTAAAATTAAGCTAGAAGGTGCCTAGAAAACCATTAAGTATCCTGTTTACCAGTTTAAGCTTGTGCTTATTTTGGCTTATTCAGTGCTTATTCTTAAGTCAATTTGTTTTTTTCAGTTGTCAAACTAGCTTATTATCAGTATTTAGCTTATTTCCATTTTACATTTTGCTTATTGAGTAGCTTATAAGCCATTTGGCTTAATCCTTGTGCTTATTCAGTCTTATTGCTAACTGTTAAGAAATCATAAGCCAAATCAGAGCTTATTAGTGATTTTCATAAAAAGTTATAGTTTTGAAAATTGCTTATTATCATTAGCTTAAGCAGTTTGTAAAGAAAAATCAAAAAAATAAAAAGTTTGCAAAAAGCCATTGCTGGGATTCGAACACTGGCCACCCAGCTCACCACACACACACCATACCAACTGCCCTTGGGTCTTTGACTGGTATATCTTTGCACAATTTAATATATACCCCTTATTTTCTAGTTAAGCTTATACGTATTATTTAGCTTATTTACAGCTTATTACAATAAGCTTTTACATGTTTTGTATTTTTCCTAGCTTTGTATTAGTATAAAGTATTTTATAAAAAAGTTTCAGATTTTTCTAAATAGTTTTAGTATTTTTAATCATTTAATTAGTCTAAAATAGTATTTAATTCATAATAAAAAATATAAAAGTCAAAAAAATATAAATCTTTTTTCTAAAATTTTCTTTTGTCATATAGTAAGTAAGAAAATTATTTTTACACTCGTAGGACTTTTATTTCCCAAATTTTACGTTTTTACTTGCGCACTCGCGTAATTTTTATACATAACGCACGTTTTCATTTTAAGTCACGTTTTTAGATAATTTAAGTTTACGCTTTAATTAAAATAGTTTATTTAAGTTATTTTGTTTTATAAATCAAGAAAAATATCATTTTAAATATAGTGATAGCGTTTATTTAATATATTTTAGCTTTTTAATCTTCTTTAATTTGCATTTAAGCCCGTGTAATTTACAAAACTTTTTCTTTAGGTATAAATATTCCAAAATCCTTACTGATCACTATCCTTAGTGATTATTCGACATCTGAATTTGTTCAAACACCATTCATCCTCCGTGGGACTTAACGACCCGGGAATCCACTATATTCTCCAGATCTTAATTGCATTTGGTTCTAGACTGTTTGGACTTTTATTACGGTTGACCATTCACAAGTGGTTAGCTTGTGTGATAAAACCTGACTGTTTGGAGCTCAATCATTAGTTTCAAAAACTTTAGATTCGATGTTGTGTGAAATTCTATGGATGAAGATAAAGTATATTTCTAAGAGTAATGAAAGTAAATAAAGTAAAGCAAGGGTAAGAAATGACACAACCGATTTATAGTGGTTCGGCTACAAGGACACCTTCCTTGCCCTACTCCACTCCCCGAGTCACCTACTCGAGAGTTCAAGCACTATGTCAATAAACCTCTTCAACTTGGCGGAGAAGCCTACACAACGTTGCTGTTAGAAACAAAGACCTTGATAGATCTTAAGCACTCGGGGATCGTTAGCGTTGCCTATGTAATCACAAGCAAACTAATAGAAGATCTCTACAACTTGGTATTGTAGCGGAAAATGAATACAAGTTATAGTAACTAAGAACACTTTTGATCCTCTATGGATCTTTGATTATTGAAACTCTATGTTTCGGATAGAATACAAGGCTTGAGAAACTTGAGAAAAACCTATCTATTACAATCTAATATGGCTTCTTATATAGGCAAGAAACCCTAATGAGCGTTGACAAATTACGCTTCTACTACTAAACTAGACTAAGCATGCAACTAGACAAGCATGCAACTAATCATTTTGTTTTGTTAATCATCGTGTTTTATTCTGAGTAAGCTCTACATGAAACGGCGCCAACCTATATTAAATACGGCGCTGACTTTTACTCTATAACTGAGCTTATCTTTCCTACGTGGTTCCCACTTTCAGCAGCAACACACTGTCTGCTTTATTACTTCTGCTGAAGTATAACTTCGGCAGCATCAATTCTTCTTCGGCAGAATCTCTTCGACTGAAGCTTCGGCAGAATCAGTAGTTTGTGCTTCGGCAGAATTAGTAGATTACCTTAATTCCCAACAATCCTCCCCTAAACTGGAATTTGACTCGGTTAAGTTCCAGTTTCCTTGATAGATCGATACTGTTGTTGAGGATTGTAACGGCTTCCTTGAGGATTGTACCATAATGTTGTTTGAACAATGAGATGAATTAACCTATAAAGCCCCAGGTCTTTGCAGCAACATATGACATCAGGTACATCAAAACGGATAAGTTCAATACTATTCTCATCACTTCCAGGTGTGTTAACTCCTGTGAGAGGTGAATCATTGAAATTAATGGATTTGATGTCTCTTTACCAATAGCCATTACTACTGGAGTAGCCACATGTTTTGGTTCGAAAACTATGGTACATTGATAACCATCTGATTTATTGGCAAACCAGCAACCATATAAACGGATTTGACTTGTCTTTACCTGTAGCCGTTTGCTCAGGACTAGTCAATTCTTAGGATTGGTGAATTGAGAACCAAATATGGAGTCAGGTGCCTTTACCACAAGCCATATTCATGTGGGCTAGCCAATTCTTGGATTCCAAGGAGGAATAGACCATGGTGAATTGATGACCATACAACCCTCAGCAGTTAAGCATGGGTGGTTGCAAACCCTATGATTTTGAGCAAACCATTACAGCTATCAACAGATTTGATGTGTCTTTACCAAAGCTGTACCCTTTGGACTAGCCAACTCTTTGACATACACAAGGTACATTGGGTGAGTTAAAGACCCAAATAAAATTTTAATAACAAACAAACCTGTTTTTTTTTTTTTTTTTTTTTTTTTTTTTTTTTTTTTTTTAACTAAGAAAGATTTACAAAACTGAAAAAGCTTAATAATAATTGGAAAAGGAAAATTTTAGACCGAATTTTTATTAAATAAACGCTATCACTATTTTTAAAATGATGTTTTTGTGAATTAGTGAAAGTCGTTTACTTTTTAAAAAAATTGGACAAAAATAGGCAAATAACATAAATAATGCGAACAAAAATAAACAAAAGATTGTGCAGAGAATACCAAGTGTCCTGATATGAATGAGGAAGAGGTCATTGCAGTTGTTGGAGTTGAGTTTTGATCAATCCCACCAGTGTTAAAGCAGACTGTCTCTCATTTCCCACAGGATCTGGAGGAATTTCCAGTTTCTGACTCAGCATCTTTTCCAGAAGTCGTTTAGGCAGAGGATACTTTCTTTCAGACAACATGCACACAGTAATTCCACCCTTCGTTTCAAGTACATGTATACGAGGGAGAGGATAGAATCTCCAGGATGTAAGCTTCCACCGATGTGAGTTGTCCCAAATTGAAGATGCTTTGCTCCTGGGAATGTGGGAGTTTAGCAGGACTTGAAGATCTCCTGGTAGGAACATCCCAGAACCTTGTGGTTCCTTGTCGCAGTAATGAGTGGAAACTTGAGTGAACAGAGAAATTAAGTCGGCCCTGTCAATCAAGTGCAGAATTTCCTTTAGAAAGGTAAATTCCATTAAAATGGAGTCCCCTCGATGAAGAACATTCAGCTCATCCCTCTTTAAGTTCCACCCTATCAACCCTTCTGAGTATCCATCAGGAAAATCAGCAGCGGACCCTTCTACAATGAAAGATGAGTCATCAGCTTCAAAATCCAAAGGAGAAATTTTGGCCTTAGTCTTCTTTCTCCTCCCAGGCAGATAGATTTCCTGAGGGGGAGAATTTTCATCTTGTGCATCTGTAGTGGGGCATGTATAAGTAGAAGGAGACATGGTTGATGTGCGAAGTGCTTTCATCCTGTGGAATATCCTTATCGCCCTCTCTGTTTTAGTTTCTGTGAGATCAGCTTCTTTTGTTTCAGAATCTTTTAGTATGACAACAGGTGCCACTGAGGGAGAGGGAGCTGATGCTTCAGGTGCTTCAGGAGGAATGGAAGATGATTCAGAAGATTGGTCCTTGGCAGCAGAGGAAACAACTTCAGAGGTTGCTTCAGCAGGAATGACTGGAGAGGATTCCTTGGTTGGAGCATCACCAGCCTTGAGTCTTTTGGCCGTTTGAACAGCTTCATTCTCTGAAATCCTTTTTAAGTTGGAAGAACGTGCCAAAGCTAATCTTCTTTCCTCCATGATTTGGTTATACTTGCGATACAGGACAGAATCAGGAAAAGCCTTGACTTGTTTCATTGTTAGGCCAGAGTTGGACAGTGAGTATTGGTTTTTCACCATTCTTCTCATTTCATCTTTAGTGGGAGGTTTGTTTTTGGCCTTCTGAGCTTGAATGGCCCTCTTTTGTGCAATTGCTTCTTGCTTCCTTTGTCTTCCCTGAGCCATCATACGCTCCACATAGTTGTCACTGAGGAAATCTTCACCTAATATACTTTGAGCCAGAGAGGGCTTTGAAATGACTTGCTGGGTGAGGATATCCCAGTGTTCAGCAGGCATCTTAACCCTCAGTTCATCTAGTTCTTTTCTTCTCTCAGGAGTTAGAGATGAAAATTCCTCTGTTCCAAGTTGTTTAGCCAATGCTACACTTTCCTTTGTCTTCTCAAACTCTGCCCATCTACTTGCTTGACCAAGTCTTTCCTCCTCACTCACTAGGTTAGGACCAAGTTCATCTTCAGTGATGACATTTTTCCCTTTATCATCAGGCTGCTTAGCACAATCTTCTTCAGTTAGATCAACCAAAGGAATTTGTACTGGAGTACCTAGATCAACATGTTGATGTAGATTATCAACTGGAGTGGTCAAGACAACAACATCAGGAAGATCTGCTGAAGGTGAAGGGCCTGATGGTTCTTGAACAGATGAGGATTGTTCAAGATCTGGAGATGCATCCTCCATTTGCATATCAGCAGATGCAGCCTTATCACCCCTAGGTTCCTCTGAAGCTTCAGAAGAAACCTTATGAAGATCAGATCTCTTTCTTCTGGTGTACAGAACAGGTTTCTTCTTCTTTGATGAAGTGGCAGCTACCGATGAAGGGTCATTGAGAGACACTTCAGCCAACATTTCCAGAGATCCAAAGGGAGGAACTTCTTGTTCTTCATCAGATGAAACCATCAGCTTCCTTTTGGAAGACCCTTTTAGTTTGTGTTCTAAGACCTTAACCTGATTCTGTAGCTCTTCAATTTTACCTCCAAGAGACAATTTGGTCTCTGCAAGTTCCTTTTTCAGATCATTAACCTCTGCAGCATACCTGTTGACAAGAGCATACACAGATGAGAGTGTAATGGGGTCCTCAGCTCCACCAGCAGATTGCTCTATGGTAAGGGGAGCCTCATTGGACCTTTCAGAAGTAACCTGGTCAAGCTCAATGTGAGGAAAATCTTCATCAAGAGGATCCCTCACAGGACTTGGTGTGGGTGGTCTATGCAAATCTGACTCATCGTGAGTAGCAAGTGTGGGTGGAGGACTGGGACAAAGTGGTTGTTCAGGAGCAACATGAGTTGCTTCAACAGTTGAAGATGGGCCCTCATCAAGGTTAACTGATGGATTACCATCAGTAGCAACAGGTGAGGTAGGAGGGTTAAGAGCCACATTCTCCTCATCAGCAGCCTCATTACCTTGTGGCAACATGGCTGCAAGCAGGGGATGATGTTCCCCCTGAAAGTGGGTTTTCATGGTAGCAAACAGTTTAGCAGTTAAAGAACCTATAGGATAAAAAGCTTGGGCTTGGGTAGAGGTGTCTAATATAATTTGTAAAAACCTTAGGTACATTAAAAAATTTCCCTTTGTTTTTTGAATATTTTCAACCATGTTTTCGAAAATATACTTAGAAAAATTGAAAGTTACCCCTTGAGAAAGACACACAATACCATATCCCAGTCTAGTAGAGAACTGGTCCCATCCTCCGGTCTTGTTGCTCATGCATTGAAGCAGTGTGTGAACCAGGAACCTCCATTTGGGGCAGAGTTCCTTCTTTAGCCACATATCAGTTCTAGTACCACGATAGCCAATAGCCCTTAGCCCATTCAACACATCTTCCTGATTAGAGTAAAATGCTCCATCAGCATCTTCCAGGTGAAGCTTCCTTCTGATTAGGTCCTCGGTCACAATGCACTCTGTTTCATCAATCACAGCCCTAATCTCTGTCTCGCTCCTTTTCTCAGCAGTTGCCCAAAATTGAGTGACCAGAGATTCATATATCTCATTTGGAGAATGAGTTAGAGCATAACGAATCTTGGACCTTTTCAGGAATTCCACCATTGGTTCGTACAGTTCATAACCTTTGCCATTACCCAGAAATGCAACTTTGTTGTGATCATATTTAAATTCAAGAGCCATGAGGAATATGAGTGTTTAGAGTTAAGATACTTGAAATGGTGAGTGTTTGTGGAAGTGGAATAAGAGGGAATTTGTTTGTTCTGAAGCGAGTGATGGTGGATGAAGTGTTTTTGCCCAAATTATAGTCAAAGAAAAATGGACCGTTTGGTTGACCATTGCTGACGTGTATGACAACTTTGACCCAACCCAAAATAACACTTCGGCAGAAACACAATATCAATCTGCTGAAGTTATGGCATCAGCAGAATGCATCAAAGATAAGAATATCTTCGGTAAGTTTCTAGAATTACTCTGCCACCTTCTTGCATTAAACTCGTTGAATCTTGAATCCGTCTATAAAATGATCCCAATGTAACTCTTCTTTTCACCAAGATCCCCAAATTTTTTACCACAAACCCTAGAAGCCAAATAACCCCAATTAACCCAATTGCACAATGACTTCCAAACCTGAGATCATAGATCTCACTTCCTCAGCTTCCTCATCCTCTTCATCATCATCAAGTGGTGAATCAAACCCATGGTTCTCTTACTTTCCTCAACCCTATCCAAGACCAAAAAAATCGCCCTTTCTTCCTTCTTCAGAAGATGACAGTGTAGTGAATCCAAGTGAATCTGCTGATGATTCTGATGACTCCTATAAGGAGGGAACATCTTACTCCCAACCTCCAGCACCTCGGTCTCAACAAAGACCTCGTGCCAGGAATCCGCCACTCCCCAAAGATAGAGAGGTGGTTCTTGGTCTCACTGCGCCATCTTTTGGTGCATAAACACCCATCGTATAGAAGAAGGGCTTGAGGAGGGTGGATCGATTGCATTTTGGTTGAAATGAATAGATGAAGCACAAAGGACACGATAGTTCTCTTCGTCATCCTACGTGGTCATCGTCATCATCAATCGTTTTCATCAATCCATCCCTCCATTTTGGTCCTTAGCATCTTCGTCGTGCTGGTCATGCATATCCAACCAGCCAGTTAAACTAAATGGGTGGGTATGCAAGACCTACGAAAGCAAAGCCAGCATCAAAGGCATATCCAGCATTCCATTAGATTTCGGAATGAAAGATATACACTAGATTAGGCTTAGCTTAAGTGTACAGCTCGTATCTTGAGGATGCAAAATAGAAGTAGGTTGTCTTTATGTAAGCTGTAAGCTGTAAACTGTTTCTTGAATGAATGAATGAACAATTTGACTTTAATTTCTTTGCTTTCAGTATTATCTTCAGTAGAATCAAATTGTATGCTTCAGTATTTGTTATCAGAAGAAACAAGCAACACTTTCTCAGCTATTTGACCATGTACTAATGAGCCATTCTTGATGCATTTGATCTTGATCATGGGATGTATAAACTGCAATCCAGATAAGGAAAAGACAAAATGCAGTACAGACAACTGCAAAACAGACACTAAACATACAACAACAAAAACAAACAAACTAGAGAAATATTAGAAGTTAGTGTTAGAGTACAAACTAAAATATAGAAACAAACCAAAAAATCTGCAGAGTAAATATAAAACAAACAAAAATCTGCAGAGTTTGCACAAATCCTCCCCTGAGGCATATGCCTCCCCTGAGGCCTATGCCTCCCCTTAAACTATGCAGTCAAGGGTTTAGCATTCCAATATTGACCACGAGGTGTTGAAACCTTGGTCCATCAAACGCTTTTGTTAATAAGTCTGCCACATTATCATCAGTATGGATTTTTGCCACTTTTATCAAATGTTTTTCATAAGCATCTCTTATAAAGTGGTGCCTGATTTCAATATGTTTCGTTCGACTGTGAAAAACTGGATTTTTGACTATGCAGATGGTACTTTGATTATCTATATGAATTGTAGTGTTCATAAAGTTGTACCCATAGTCCAGCAATTGGTTCTGAATCCAAAGGACTTGTCCACAGTAGTTTGCAGCAGCAACGTACTCTGCTTCAGTAGTTGAGGTGGCCACAATGGTTTGTTTCTTGCATTGCCAAGAAATCAACCTCTTGCCTAGGAACTGGCAGCCCCCAGTTGTGGATCTTCTGTCCAAATTTGCACCAGCATAATCACTGTCACTATATGCTTCCAACTTGAAAGGAGATTCTTTTGGGTACCAAAGGCCTAAAAGAGGTTGGCCTTTGAGGTACTTAAAGATCTTCTTGACAGCATTGAGATGAGAAGCAAGAGGAGTGACTTGATGTCGAGAACAAACACTCACAGCAAATGTAATATCAGGCCTTGAAGCTGTCAGATACATCAATGAACCAATCATGGACCTGTACAGATGCACATTCACAGGTAGATCTGGGTCATTATTTGCTTTAGCCTTTGGAGCTTCATAAGGTGTTGTGGCAGTCCGAACACCTTCCATACCAAACTTCTTCAAAATGTCCCTGACATATTTATCTTGACTGATAAAGATGCCATCTTGTTTCTGCTGAACCTGGAGACCCAAGAAGAAAGTAAGCTCTCCCATAGCACTCATTTGGAATTCACCCTTCATAAGTTCCTCGAATTCCCTGCACCAAGCTTCGTTTGTGGAACCAAATATAATGTCGTCCACATACACTTGCACCAGAATGATGTCTGAGTAATTCTTCTTAAGGAACAGAGTTTTATCAATAGCACCTCTCCTATAGCCATGCTTCAGCAGGAATGATGAAAGCCGAGCATACCAAGCTCTTGGAGCCTGATGTAAGCCATAGAGAGCTTTAACAACTTTGTAAACATGATTTGGGTGATCTGGGTCTTCAAATCCCTTTGGTTGAGAGACATAAACTTCCTCTTCAATCTCTCCATACAGAAAAGCACCTTTGACATCCATCTGATACACCATGAAACCCATATAAGAAGCATAAGCCAAGAAAATGCGAATTGCTTCAACTCTGGCAACAGGGGCAAACACTTCATCATAGTCAATTCCTTCCTCCTGTCTGAAACCTTGTGCTACTAACCTTGCTTTGTTTTTTATCACAACACCCCGAGCATCTCTTTTATTTTTCAGAACCCACTTTGTCCCAATGGCATATTTGCCATCAGGTAGTGGTACCAAAATCCAAACCTGCTGGTTGTGAAATTGTTGCATCTCTTCTTGCATTGCTTCTAGCCAACTTGAATCATTAAGAGCTTGAGATACACTGGTTGGTTCCACTTGAGAGAGAAAACAAGCAAACAGACAATGTTTGAAGTCTGTGTGATTGTCTCTTTGTTGGTTGGAGACATAAGAGAGAAAAGCAATCTGACCAAATTGAGGACTTGAGATAGCCCTTCGAGTTCTAACAGGTGCCAGAAGATCACCTATGATGTTGGATTGAGGATGAGCTATGTTGATCCTCTGAGTAGCAGTGGGGTTGACTTCAATGGATGAATCAAGATTAGTGATGGTTGGTTCAAATTCATCATCATAAGAGGGTGAGGTGAAGATGCCAGCTTTGGGTTGATGATTTCCAAGATCTGAAGGTTTTGGAAAGCGTGTATAGGGTTCACCAAAGTCTGAAGATACTTGAGAGGGAACAGCATATCCTTCAGCAGATTTGGGGATGGAAGGTGTGACAGAGTCAACTTCAGCAGACACGTTGTTTCTGCTGACTCCTTCAGTAGCTACCCCTTCTTTCAGTTTCTCTGCTTCAAGCGTTGCTGCAAATTCTTGAGTCTGAAGCCTAGCAAGGTCCTCAGCATAATGAGAGTCATCTTCATCACTCGAATCAGCAGTATCCTTGGAGGTGGTACCTGCAATATTGTTAGGGGAGAAAGAAGGCACAAGTATGGGTTGCTCATCATCTTCAAACTCATTTTCAGAGTCATCATCAAAGGGACCTGCATGGTTAGTGGGAGAAGCTTGAGAACCTACATTTTGATTAGCCAAGTGTCTAGTGTATCCCAAAGAGTCAGTTAGGTAGTCAAGGTCAAAAGACCACGAATGACCCTGTCCTTGAACATTATGCTTGTCTTCCAAAAATCTCAGGTTCAGCGTCTCTTCTATCTTCTTGGCTTGCAAATTATACACCCTGTAGGCCTTACTATGAGCTGAATAACCCACAATATAACCATCATCAGCCTTCTCATCAAACTTTCCCAACGGATCACTTGTGTTCAGAATGGTCACTTGACAACCAAAAGGTTTTAGGTAGTGAATGACAGGAACCTTTCCAAAGAGAAGTTCATATGGTGTTTTGAGTTGTGGTCTGGTAATGGACACCCTGTTTAGCACATAGCAGGCAGTGCCAACAGCTTCAGTCCAGAACATAGTGGGCAGTTTAGAGTCTGCAAGCATGGATCTAGCAGCCTCTATTAAGGTTCTATTCTTTCTTTCAGCCACCCCATTTTGTTGTGGGGTTCTTGGATTACTATAGTCCCTTTTTATGCCTTTTGACCCACAGAGTTCTATAAGAATAGCATTTTTGAACTCTGTCCCATTATCACACCTAATACCCTTAACCTTTTTGTTCAACTGATTTTCAACAAGAGTGATGAATTCAGTCAGCACTTGAGATGTTTCATCTTTGGTTCTGAGAAAGAAAACCCAACAAAATCTGCTAAAGCCATCAGTGATTACCAAACAGAAGAACTTATGATCAATGCTTCTGACTTGAGTTGGACCAAACAGATCCATGTGAAGCAACTGAAGAGGTTCAGTAATGATGCTCATAGCATTGATAGCTTTATAAGAAGCTCTGTGTTGTTTTCCTTTTTTGCAAGCGACACAATTGTGATCATTTGTGAAAACTTTGGTGGGAAGACCTTCAACAAGACCCATTTTAGAGAGTTTGTTAATGGTCTTGAAATTCACATGCGCCATTCTTCTATGCCATTTAGTGGACTCATCAAGAGATGCTTTAGCCACCAAGCAAGTGAGATCACCACCTGGTTGAACTTCATTAAGGTTGAATGTGTATAAGTTGTGAGTTCGAGGAACCTTCAGCAGGATTGAAGTTTCTTCTGGGAGTTTGAAGTCGTTAGACAGCACAAGACATTCATTCTCAGTGAAGAGAACTTTGTTCTTAGTGTCACAGATTTGTGAAACAGAGAACAAGTTGAAATGTTGAAGTTCCTTAACAAAGTACACATTTTCAAAATCCAGATGAGGTGTCTTTATGGTGCCCTTCCCAGTGATACTACCATCACTTCCTCCAAAAGTCACATTGCCTCCTCCTTCTATAGGGACAAAATTATGCATCATATCCCTGTTTCCAGACATGCTTCTGGAACAACCACTATCAACAATACCAATATTCTTATGCTTAAGGGGATGATCCTACAAACAACAACAAAAATATATACAAAACAGTTAGTATTCAGAGGAGGCTCAAGTCATTACTGACTTGAACCTGCCTTGTGGATCACAGGTTTAGGGCATGAAGTTTTAGAGGATCCACTATTGTTCTTGGTCCTCCATTGATAGTTTGGTCCCTTGTTAGTCCAAGAACAACCTGCTGAGGACTTCACAGCAGTGCTCCCGTATCCCATCCCAGCATACATGGAGTCAACATATGTAGGCCAATAGTCATGTTTAAAGTATGAGCTCGTTGGTTGGCCATAAGGTCTAGTAACTGAACTTCTCCAATGAGAGTCAGTTTTAGCTGCTTGTGGGACATAAGGTGGAATGTTTGCAACATTTGTCCAGTTAGGTTTGTGTTTCTGGAGAGTAGCACATGCACCCAATCTTTGTTCATAAAAATCACAATCTTTAATCAAATGAAATTTACTGCCACATACAAAACATGTCTTCTTCTTAGAAGTTTTATTCAAATAGGAAGATGTTGGTTTACATGCAGAAGTACTTAAAACAGATACATTTAAGGACTTGATTTTAACAGACTGATTATTCAAACATTTAAAAGATAAGTCTTCAGGAGAAACTATCTTGGAAGATGATTCCTCAGCAGCTTCCCTAGAGGGCTCACAAGTAGACTGGGGTGTAGGCTTGGGTGTTGGTTCAGGCTTGGGAAGGTCAGACTTCTCATTTGAATCACAGCTTTCATAGGAAGTAGACCCTTGATCCGATGAATTGTCACTATCAGAGCAAGAGACAAAGTCATTAGATGAGGTATCAGGGTCTGGCAAGTCTTTTGACTTTTTGCCATATAAGTGATGTGATCCATCAAAGTCAACAGTGATGGATAGGTCTGTGGGCATGAACTCACCTCTAATGGGACTAGGGACAGCATGCATTATACCTTCTTTAACATAATTAGCTAACCCTGCTGATGTAGGTTTACGCCCATCATACTTAGCTTCTGGACCTACATATTTTTGAAAACCTAAACCTATAGGACATGTCTGAGATTGACTAGTATAAATGATTCTATTTAAGCTTTTACCAGACATTTGCCATTCATTATGCCTATCAATTTCCTCAGCTAGTTTTGCCTTAAGTTCTAGGTTCTCAGACACAGCTTCATCCTTTGCTTTCTCAGACAGTTTTAAGTAATTATTTGCAACTTCTAGATCAAACTGTAACACTTTTATCTTTTCTTCATAAGCTATTTGATTCTTCTGAAACCATACTTTTTGTCTTTCTACAATTTTTAATGCAAGTTTATGAGCTTCATTATCAATATAACATGCATCAAACTTAGGTTTCATAGCATCAAATTCTTCCTTAAGTTCATTGTATCTAAGACTACAGCCAAATATACAATTGTGTACCTGAGATAGTCCCATTAAGGCAAACTGATCATGCCTTTCATCCGAAGTGCACCTTGCAAGCAGTCCAAGCTTGTCAGTATCATGAGCTTCCTCATTAACAGGTTCATGTGTAGTCCAGTTGACCTGTTCATCCATGGTGAGGAGAGCTGCTGAAGCTCCAGCTTCCTGCTGTTTCTGCTGATAGGAAAGATATTTGGCTCCATCTCCATTCTTTCTGTCCTTGCATTCTCTAGAGAAATGCCCCATCTGATGGCAAGTGTAGCACCTGACTTTCCCCCTATCAAAGCGAGCTGGTTCTTTTCCCTTGAAAACAAACTTCCTTCCAGCCTTCTCTTCAAACCTTTTGATGTCCACTGATAGCAAAGCCACCTGCATTTTCAGCTTCATTTCCTCCATTTCAAGAGGGTCCACCTGATCAAAGTCTTCATATGCAAGATACTGCTGAGTATCATAGTCAGCAACAAACGAATGAAGAACATCCTCCATCACACTGCTAGACCTAGTTTGAGAACTTGGTGGAGTGGGACGAGGGTTATGTGGTGAAGGGGGAGTTGAAGATGATGATGGAAAGTAGTTGGAACTAGGAGATGATGGAAAATAGTTGGTGCTAGGAGCTTGTACCATCATGTTGGAATGAGATGTCCCAAAAAATGCTGCATGGTTAGAAGAAGATGTACGGTAGGGAGTCCTGACATCTGGTTCAAGAGTTCTGAGTCTGTTGTATAGCTCATCAAAGGTGAGCATGTCCAACCCTCCTTTAGCCTTGAGTGCAATACTAACATGCAACCATGATGGTGGCAAGGACCGCAAGAACTTTGAGTTGCAATCTTCATTGTCCGGCTTAGCATTCAGCTGATTCAGCTGACTTAAGATCCTATGGAACCTGTCGTATCCCTTGTGAATACCTTCTTCTTCTGATATGTTGAAGTCCTGAAACTGTTGTCTTAACATGGACTTCCTCATTCTCTTTGATTCTTCATTTCCACCGAACCTTGCCTTGAGAGCCATCCATATGTCTTTAGCATCATCCATATGGTGAAAATCACAGAGATGATCTTCAGGTATGGCTTGAAGCAAGATAGTCTTCACTTTATGCTCTCTCTGCATGGCCAGCACTTCTTCAGCAGTTTTTGGTGGAGCCATGATAAACTTCCCATCTCTGTCTGGAATCATCTTCTTTAGACTATTTCCTTTCTTCACTACTTCCCACAGATTCCAATCAATATTTGAAATCCAGTTTTCCATCTTTATAGTCCAAAGTTCATATTCTTCCCTCTTTAAATAAGGAAATTTACCATTGCTATTTGTGAGACTGAGCTGTTGCATGGAAGTGGTGTTGGTGTTGTTTGTGTTGGTGACTTTATTTTCATTATCGGATCCAGGCATGGTGAATGAATGTTTGATTGTATGATTGTATGGGGGTGAGAATGGTTCTTAGTATCGTAGAGACTTTCCCGAGGCTCTGATACCACTTGTTAGAAACAAAGACCTTGATAGATCTTAAGCACTCGGGGATCGTTAGCGTTGCCTATGTAATCACAAGCAAACTAATAGAAGATCTCTACAACTTGGTATTGTAGCGGAAAATGAATACAAGTTATAGTAACTAAGAACACTTTTGATCCTCTATGGATGTTTGATTATTGAAACTCTATGTTTCGGATAGAATACAAGGCTTGAGAAACTTGAGAAAAACCTATCTATTACAATCTAATATGGCTTCTTATATAGGCAAGAAACCCTAATGAGCGTTGACAAATTACGCTTCTACTACTAAACTAGACTAAGCATGCAACTAGACAAGCATGCAACTAATCATTTTGTTTTGTTAATCATCGTGTTTTATTCTGAGTAAGCTCTACATGAAACGGCGCCAACCTATATTAAATACGGCGCTGACTTTTACTCTATAACTGAGCTTATCTTTCCTACGTGGTTCCCACTTTCAGCAGCAACACACTGTCTGCTTTATTACTTCTGCTGAAGTATAACTTCGGCAGCATCAATTCTTCTTCGGCAGAATCTCTTCGACTGAAGCTTCGGCAGAATCAGTAGTTTGTGCTTCGGCAGAATTAGTAGATTACCTTAATTCCCAACAGTTGCTTACACCTTTTTCCGGTACAAAGCTAAATACCGAGTCCGTAACAAGGAGGACCAAACCAACATGACTATTACACAAAAACTATGTGAAATATCAAGTACAAGATCTTTGCTACAGAAATCTTGTGGAGGAACAAATCAATCAAGGACCCCTTGGTTGGATGACTTGTAGTAAGCTCGTGATCTCGCCTTAGAGAATGACCTATATGAGAATCACACTAGAAGAAAGAAGAACAACTCTCTAGATCAAGTGATCTTTTGTTAGAAGAGAGTAAGAGTATATGAGAGATTTAGGAAGAAGAGGGGTGAGGAGAAATGAAGAAATGGCTCTCTATTTATAGGCAAAACTTTCCACTGTTCCACGGATCCCACGGATCCCTCCCTTAAGGGATCCGTCTAGTGTAAATCTAGGGATCCGTAGGACGCTACTCTTTGCCCATGGGTTTTTTTGGTTATGGGTCATGGGTCATGGGTTATGGGTTGGTCCATGGGTATTTCATTAGATACAATGTATCTAACAGATGTAATGCATCTAGTCAAATGGGCATGGGTTAATACCATGGGTTATGGATATGATCCATGGGTTGTGATTTTTACCCATCCTAATAAACTATTACAACAAATGATTTATTACAACAATTTGTATTAAGTGACTATATGTAAATGCTTTACAAAATAACATGTATCCTTATAATTTTACTTATGATAACATTATATTTGTTATCAACAAAACATAAAGATATCGCAAAATATTAATAAACGTTTTTACGGTTTATTTGTATTAACATAGTTGATTAAAGAACCCAAAGAAAACCCTTTATCTAGAGAAAAACAAATTCAGTTAGATGCAAAATTAGCTGCTAAGTTGAATGCTGAATATGTAACTAAAAATGCAAAAATTGAAAAAGAAGCTCAAGATACTGCTGATGCAAAAGAAAGACCAAGGCTTGAAAGGAAGAGAAAGGCTTAAGAAAGAGCTGAAGGTAAACAGCGAGCTCTCATGGCTGAATGGGAAGCTTGGGATGATATTGTAGCTAGAGCTGAAGCTGATGAGTTACTAGCATACAAGCTACAACAAGAAGAAAGAGATAAGCTAATTGTTGCAGAGAAAGCAAGATGGCTTATGGAAATTATTGCAGAAAGGAAACAATTCTTCAAGTTAAAAAGAACAAGAGAAAGGATGTTGAAGCCACCCACCAAGACAGAAAGGAAATTCATGTGTAACTACATGAAAAACATGGGAGGGTATAAGCTAAAGAACATCAACATGTTATCTTATGATATTGTCAAAGAAGATTTTGAGAAGGTGCAAAAGAGGATAAGCAACTTCATTCCTATAAGAACAGAGATAGTTCAGATAGATGAGCAGGTCAAAGAATCAGTTACAGAGTAGACAGCAGAAGGCAGTTCCAAAAGAGCTATTGATGATTTAGAGCAGGGTGAGGCTAAGAGGCAAAGGATTGATCCAAACCAATAGACTGATATGTTAAACAGTTTGATAGCATTTGATAACAAGGAACAAGTGATTGATGCAGTTCCTTTGATCCAAACCAAGAGACTGATATTCTATAGTTGATTGGAAGATTGTAGGTGATGACAAGAAAATTCAACTCAAGAGGGCTAATGGGTATGAATCTACATATGGTAGCTTTGGTTATTTGCTACATTTTCTTTACAAACACGATTTGGACATCCTTTGGCACCTGGTTAATGGTAGGTATGTGATAAGGCCCACAGGTAATCTTGCCTATGCTTTGTGGTATGGATTGAAGTGCATATTTGACCCTACTAGAGGAGATACTCAATGGAATGAAACAGTGGTCAGGACTTGGAGATTATATGAAAATTGTGGAGTTCTGTGGTTACTTTGGAGACATGCTTTTTATACATGCTGGTTGATAAATATTATCCTCTAACACTTTCTATAGCTTCTAACATGTTGCTTCAGAAGCTAACTAGACATAAAGGTACTCATATGGCACATCAGCTTCTTGCAAAGAATGAAGGAATAGCTGCAAAGAGAAGTTAAGGTGTTTGGATACATCCTCTGCAGTGATTGTTAGAGCTTTATTGAAACTTGATGATTTTTAAGGAAAATATCAAGTTTGTATGTGTATTTTAAGTCATTTATATCCAAAAACTCCCTAATATATATTTTCTAATTCATTTGTATGTGTATTTTAAGTCATTTATATGTAGATTTTTTTTGGCACATTTGACTAATGGTTTTGCAATTAATAAACTTTAGAGAGTCAAATTGCAAACAGAAAATGGCATTTACCATTTAGAAGGTTGATTAGTTAAAGTAAAATGGAAATGCTAAAATTTTTGACTCGCGGATTGCATTTTAACTTTCTAAAGTCAAATTTAAAGGCTAAATGGAAGTTTGACTTTCTAATGTCAAACTTGCATCACCAACATATCCACAACCAACAACATATGTGGAAGCTAAATTTAACCAAACCATATACAGAAATACCAAAAATACTTTACACAAGATTAATTGTCATAGGGTATTCAACCCATACATAAACTACAACCACTAAAACAAGTCTACTACGGTTGTGAGGGAAGATCGGTGGAGTTTCAACAGCTTCCTAGCCAACTCCCAATTCATCTTGATATTTTCATACCCATCATCACTCAAACGATGACCCTGATATAGATTATCTTTATCGACGTGGAACACGCAAGTATAAACTTTATTACAGTTAATTCATTCTCTGATCTAGGAAAAGATCGAAACACCACACTCTCAAGCTGCCCATGCTTGATTGTGTTTCTGTCTAAATCTAATGAAAAGTTTTCCAAAGGTAGAACACTAAGCGTGTATGCAGCCTGCAAAATGAAATAGTATTGAGATACACAAACATGACAATTTATGAATGTTTATTTGATACATATGCATTACAGTCTTACACTTACTCTGGTTTCTAGCATTTGCAAATTTGGAGATCCACGAATCATTTTAATGATGAATGATACCATAAAACTTTTCCCAAAATCCACTCCGGTTAGCTTAAGATTATTAAGGGATACAAAGGGCACAGGGACATTCATCCTGGAAATAGCTTCTCACATCAACTACAACATGTTGACTTTTCGTAAGTTTTAAAGATTAAATTTTAGAACTGTTATAGATTAATTTAACATTGTATAATTTGAAGTGTAAAACTCAAATTGGTCTTACCGTGCAATCCTAAAAATCCAATCTAAGGGTCTCAAGTTTTGGAAGACTTTTCAGGTGAAAGATATTGGATGTTGTGATTGTCGTCACATGGTTCGAATTACCGAATGATAAATAAAACTTCTTCAAATTCCTAAGTTTTGCAATATCCAATAGTCTCATCTCGTTTGTAGTAGCATGATTCATTTTAAGAGACTCAAGTAAGGGACAACCAGCAATAAACTCCCAAATTGTACCGCTTTGAAAATTGAAATAACACAATTCTAAGCTCAATAGATTTGGAAAACTACTAAAAAATACCAAAGTAGGAAAATTACAATAATAAAGTTTCGGATGTTTCAAATCCATATGAGAGTAAAGTTGGGTTGGCAACATAACTAGTTCATTATACCAGTTTCTAATTATGAGCTCCTCAATTCCTTGTCGAGCCAAAAACAAAAGACAATCATGAATCTCTTCATAATTTAAGTCATCTTTTCCAAACAGCGTTTTGGGCTCTATGGAGAAGACAAACCTTCTTATGGGACCTTTAAGCTGATGTAAGAGTCTAGTAACATGCCTCCCATCAAACTTATTTGTTAAATAATAAAAGAACTCCTCATCAACTATGACATCGATGAGCAAAGTCCACTTAAACCTCCAGTTTCTCGCTAAACTATCGGTTCTCACTGCTTCTTTTATTGGCAACCGATTCAAAATGTTACTGATCACTATATCTGGCATGTTGCTAATATAATCTGTCATATTAGTGATAACATTAGCTCCAAACGACATGGTATTGTTGGAATTTTGGTTGGTTTTTTGAGTTCTCGAAATGAGGATTTAGATTTGGTTTTAGATTTTCAAGTGATGGTCTGGATAAAGGTGTGTTATTATGATTAGTAAATGTGGTTGTTGGGTGGGTTTATTGGTTCGTACGCCCAAAAATACTAGTGTTTCAAATTTGGTCCCTAAAGTATTAGGTTAGGTTATATTTAAGTAAGGCATGGTATACCACTGTGTATTAGCCTACTAGAGGAGATACTCCATGGAATGAAACAGTGGTCAGGAGTTGGAGATTATATGAAAATTGTGGAGTTCATGTGGTTAATCCTATGGCATATCAGCTTCTTGCAAAGATTGAAGGAATACCTGCAAAGAGAAATTAAGGTGTTTGGATACATCCTCTTAATGATTGTTAGAGCTTATATGGAAACTTGATGATTTTGGAGGAAAATATCAAGTTTAGGGGAGGATTGTTGGGTTTTGAGGGTCTCACATCTTACTACTGCTTATTGGTTATTGCTTAGTGGTTAATGTTGTTGGGCAGAATGTTACTACTGTTGATGTTGAGTTACTGCTGTTAGCATTCGAAGACTTCAAGGCTTATACACCAAGTGTGTTATTTCTGCCAGAGTAATACTTACTGCTGGTAGTAATATTTAGTATTGTTGAATATTAAAGCTATTTTTTAAGGAGTTAATACTTTATTGTCGATTAGTTAGTGCTGCTTAACATATATGATTGTATCATCTTTAGTAAAGATATGTTTTGATTAGGTAGTTATTCTTATCTTGTAGAATAAGAATTGTAACCCTAGAAGGACTCCTTAGTCTATAAAATGAGGCCTTAGGGAATAGTAGTTACTCTAAGTACAACAATTAGTTGCCAAATTTTATTTTGGACACAACTGCTAGTTGCCCAAATTAAATCAGCATGGATAATGGGATTACAGAACTGTCGCAAATACTATATATGTTAACATACAACATTTCATAGCTTCCCTGCGAGTACCAGCATAACCTATTATAGATACTACATAATTCATAGTTTAAAGGTTACACAAAGGACTTGAAGACAAAGAAGAATTTACTTATTAGTCCTTTGTAAACCTAATTCTCTAGTATATAAATAGATACAGGTTATTGGTTTTATGTGTGTCAAGATGTAAAACACCAGTAAAAGTGTGTGTGTCTAGGGCGTAGGTTTTGTAAACGCCTACACTAGGATTAGAGTTAGTGTGGAGCCTCAAGGATCCTTGTGATTCCTGTTATTGTTGAGTAACCGTCCTACACTTGATCAGGTAGGATTGGGGTTGATGTGTTTGTAATTATTTAGAGTAGAGATGATGGCGAAGAAACCTTTGTACATATAAAATTGTTCTTTGATTATTCCGTTGTGCATGTTAATATTTGTTATTGTTAAATCATAGATAAAAGGTCTAAACAACCTGAGTTCTTAACGATTCTATAAGCTTTATCATATGATTTGTTCATCTCTATCAAAAATTACATAAGGACAAAGGTTTAACTTTTTTCATCATTGACATACTATTTTTCTTCTAATGACACACTTTACCCCGTTGAATTTGCCAAACACCCATTGAACCATCCCCCCATCTATGCCATCTCCGATCAACTGCATATACCCTACATTACCCATTATTTTACTTTTAATTTTAGCGACCATTTTACCCATGTTTGAACTTGCCAAACTCCCACTCAATTATCCCACCAACTCTAATCAGGGGCATATAACCAAAAATTACTCGGTATATTACTTTTACTTGTACACGAATTCAGTACCACCACTAAATCTCGACACCAAAATTTGTACTGTTAAATAAAAGCAAAATTTACTCTGCGAGCATTACTATTCTTTCATTTTTCGTGCTTTTTCAAGAACATATATGGATCACCACTGATCCGCGGTTGTGGTGGTGGGACAAGATCTTGCCACTCTTTCTGCCTTTCCGTCATTATTCGAAACAATACATCCCCGATATGTGTGTTTGATTGTATTTTGATTTAGGTGTTTCGGTTTTTGATATAGTGCATGATAAAAGTGGTAGTGGGTGGTTGATGGTGCAGTTGTTGATAATAGACATGAAAATTTGCATTTTTCATGATATATGATGGTCTGAGTGAGTAAAGATGATGAATGGTTATGGTAAGAGCACTCCCGTGTCTTAACGTGACACTTGAGTTAAAGCTTCACTATTTCGCGTTAAGGGTGCGTTAACCACACTGAGTTCCCACGTTAAAGCTGTGTTAGCCTCCCACGTTAAAGCTATAACGTAACGTTAATGCAACCTTTAATAATTAAATAAATAAATCACTTATGCCCCCTCAAATTATAATAGCCGTTGCATTTTTAAAAAAATCACTTACACCCCCTCAACCTTATAAAACGGCTAGTTTGCCTAAAAAAGTTCAAAACCATTTTCCCACCACTATAAATACCCAATTAACACACAATTTTTTTTTCACACTTCCACAACTCAATCTAATCTATCATATACTTCCATTTGCTACAAAAAATGCCGAGAGGCAACAACAACGATGATTCTTTCTTGAATCTCATCGGTGGGTGGAATAACTCAAACGCGGGTTCATCTTTAAACCCGAACGGGGGTTCATCATCACCCAACATCTCTTTTCCTAACCCACTCGGGTTGTCGAGCCAAGAACTTTACCTACAACATCAACGATTTCTATATTGGGAACAAAGCCAACAAAACACACAAAACACCAATTTTCAAAATCTACAATTCTCACAACATTCACAAACCGAAACACATGAGGTTCCCGAAACACCTACGTCTCCTCCAAAGCCCAAAATTCGTGGTAAACGAAAGGCCAAAAAATCCAAAGACCTCGAACCAATCGATAAGGATGAAGAAATTTCCGACTTCGTCAATACACGTTGGCAATCAAGTTAGGAAAAATTACTTGTCATATGCTATGTAGCCACTACGGAGGATTCTCTTGTCGGGCGTGCACAAGCTCGCGATACGTTTTGGCAACGGGTAAAAAATGTGTTTAATAGACTCAATTTTCAAACACACAACAAGGATATGATACAAGGCAAGTGCAAAACGTTGAACCGTGATTGCACAAAGTTTAACGCGTATTACAAACGTTCGAAACTGGAAGAGAAAAGTGGGGAAAGTGAGATGGATATCCTCAAACGGGCGAAACAAATGTATCGTGATGAGCACAAAACTACGCCGTTTAACAACGAGGAGGCTTGGGAGGTTTTGCATGGTCATAAGAAATGGGACGCGCTGGATCTGCTTGATTTAACCGGCGATGTCCCAAGCCAAACAAACGAGGCTTTGTTTGTTCATGATGAACAACCACATCCCATTGGCAAAAAGCGTGCTTCGAAGAAAGTCAAATCCGAGAGCACGACAAGTACCGTGGGAGCGAGCACCGGAGGAACGAACTCGTCAAGCCAATTCACTGAGACTATGACAACTGAGTATCGTATAAAACGGGAAACTGTCCAAGCGGCGTATCGGGAGGCCCAAGTAAAAGATGAAACGATAACAAGGTTGGAAGAGATGAAATTTTTGATGATTGACATTGACGGCAAGGATCCAAACGTTGTGGCTTGGATCAATGAAGAAAAGGACCGAATCATCAAAAAATATAACTTGCAACCTCGTCACTAAATTTTATTGTATTTTCGTAATTTCCTTTATGTTATAGTTTGCTTTGTGTTATATTTTTTTTATTTCGTAATTTTTTATTTTATTTTATTTTTTCGTTGTAACATTTTTTTTAATTTCGAATTGTAATATGTTTAAGAATTAATACCATGTTTTTTAATAAATGAAGTATTAATCTTAGTTTAGGGGTTGAATTTGAAAATATTTAAGTTAAAGTTGATTTAAGATTGAGTTATAATAAAGGGTGTTTTTTTAGTTAAAGGTGAAAAGGTTAAAGCTGATGTTGCGCTGACATGACATTGAGTGAAAAATTAACCAAGTGATGATACCTTATGCACTAACTAGTGGCAAACAAACACAATGAAGAAGAAGAAAGTTTTTGAAGAGTGGGATGGTTACCGAGGATGTTTGGGAAGTTAAAGAGGGATAAAATGACCGGTTAAAAAAATATAATACGAAGAGGGATGTGAGGTGTTATATTTCTAGTTTTCTACCCCTCGTAAGGACGATATTTGACAAGTAATTATTGACAGGGATGATTCCTGTCAAATTGCACAAACCAAATGGACTATTTTTACATTTTCCTCTTTTATGCTTATGTTGCATCAATTCTTCTATGGATAGTAAAAAAGCTAATCTTTAAGATAGCCTGCCCATATAAAGGTTGCAAAAAAAAAGTCGCAAATCATACATCAAATAACTTAAACTTTGTATGAAAAGAGAGAGGATATTATGTCTACTTCCAAGTTGAGTTAGAGAAGTTGAATTTCAACCACCAAATACACTAATTTTAAAAAAAGCAAAAATGCAAATTTTATCAAAAGAAACTAATTTAAGAGCATTCACAATTCTCCGGTCTTGAATGACTTAGAGCATTTAATACATTTAATACTCTTATCTATTAACTAAAGCTTTTGAGAAAAATTTGATGTTTTTTAAGTCTTTGTGTAAAGCTTTTTAAAAAGCTATTGATGCAATGCAACATAACACTTATAAAAAGCTTTTTAAAATAGGGAAAAACTTTTGCTTATTTGACTCATTGCGGGTGCTCTAAGATACCTTACAAGTCCTTGGCTTTTATGCTACCTTCTACACTATGTCAATTAATTACCAAAATAGTGAGTCAAAGTGACGAGTCAATTGTTAAATAGTAAATTTCTAGTGTATGGATTATTTGGTGTTTAATGATAGAAGTGATAACTAGATTAATATCACTCCAAATATGGCAACATAGTAACAAACTTTGGAATTCCTAAACAGAAGTATCAATATGAAATGAAAAAATACTTGGGTCTTGACATTCCAAAATAAAAAGTATACTCTTTCCACACAAAAAAATAAAAATAAACAAAGAATACAACCTAAAACACCAAAACCTCTTGGCGAATACTTTGAGGCTCGTCTTTATCGTACAATACTTTTATGTGACGTTACAAGTTTACCGTGTCTCAAAACAGTAACTTCTGGACAGATTAGAAGTATCCTTTACTGGTTGATTCGATCAATCACGTGAATCTGACTCGCACATCTTAATCTTAATCTCAGGCAATCTGAATCAAATAATATTGTTTGTTTTTTGTTAAGAAAACGTCTGAATGTTTATTAGTTCAACTAGAGGCATTAAGATGCTCCTTCCATGTCTGGTCCATTTAGATGTTTTTACCTCTGTTTGCCTCTGAACGAAAAATAAAAAACAAACACACTTAACGCCTAAAAGCTCTAATTGACTAAGAGCTTTGGTCTATTAAGAAGTTGTTAAGACTTTTTTAAAGAAAAAAAACAACACCTTAGCTCTTATTTGTATAATATGTTGTTTCTTCCAAATACCAAATAAAGAAAAATTGTACCTAAACTATGAATAAATCCTGATCCTAGCAGCATGGCACTAGAAATCTTGAAAAATCATTAATGACCAAGTTACAATGTCATTACAATAAATCTATAAATCTAAAAGTTGACCAAAACATAATATAGAAAGATTTCCCGGTTATTCAAGCGAAAAATTTGTCCATGCCTTTACAAACCCATGCCAAACACAACGAACGACCACAAAGATTAATGAGAAAAGATCACTAACACTTTCAAGCTTTTGTACTACAACAAGTCTTATGATCAACCGATTGATGATCTCACGATTGATGATCTCACAGTGCCAACGATTCCCATCAAGTTCACATTGACCCTGCAAAGCTGACATCAAATAATCGCTTAGTTATCCATCTAAGACGTCCAATCCTTCTTTAAGTATTTACTCACATAATAGTGTTGATAGAAAAGAGTTGTTTGACATTTAAAAGGCATGTATTATGCAATACGGCATAATCTTGGTAAGTTAACCTAGAAAGTGTACAAGGCCATGTTGCATAATTTCTTGTTCTAAAATCAAGCTACCGAAATCTGGCGAGCATATAAAATTACATCATAATGACTTATAGTCTTGTATCAAACTAAATTAGCTACCTTTTTTATATATCAACACAACAGTAAAATTTGAGAATAGGGTACTTTTGTAATGGCGGGATAATGTCCAATGTTACTACGTCCTATAATTAATAGACAAACTATAAAGTTCTTTTCATCATGTCCTCCATATCTTCTACAGAAAGGGAAAAAAAAAAAAAAAAAAATACTTGAATGTATTTTCGATCATGTAATACTGAAGTTAGGCATACCTTTATAAAAGTAAGAAGGATTGCAAATTTGCAATGTCATTAGAAAAAAGGAATAAGACTTTAAATTAATCAAAAGAAGAATATTACCTCATCCTCTCTGCTATCCAAAATGCTAATGTATGGTAAAGATATGAACATCACGACTGCATAACTTTGTTTTGTTTTACACAAGCATGCGGCTTAAATGCCTGGCATTTCCATGACGCATTCCTTTCAAGAACACCATTAGTAGAGGCTTCTACAGATAACGAGCTCCTCGAAGAACCCTCTTTAGGGTTTGCTTGATCCCTATCATGACAAATACTTAACGGCAACTTCTTCTGTTTCATTCTTCCCCTCTTTCTACCAATAGTAGTGATATCCTCATCACCAGTCTTCACCTTTGGCTGTACTTTTTCTGCATCCCCATTTTCCACTTTTGAATTCGTCGTATTCTCTACTTCTTTATCACCAGTTTTCCCTTCAATAACTATACTCCCATTACTAGTACTACCATTTTCTAAAATATTTGTGCTTTTAACCTTTTTATTCTTGGGACTCTTTACACCAGAAGGCGCACCAGACTTCGAAATCCTAGGAGAACTATTAATCGCCTGATGCAATTTACGGGCTAATTCTTCATCATTCGCCTTACCATTTACTAACCTCGGTTTCTTACTATTATACAACATCTGAACATCAACATGTTTCTTCTTATTCTTCTTCAACATTTGTTCCATAGACGACCCCTTATCCCCGTCATCACCACTCGCAACTAATTCCAACGCTTTCTTAGCAGCAGCCATAGCTTTCGCCGCTACCACCGCCTTTTCTTGCGCTGCAGCTCTAGCCGCCATCGCAACCTTAACCGCGACTTCTGCTGCCGCCCTCGACGCATCGACAATCTCCTCTTGCGTAGGATTCTCACTACTCAAATGGGCTTTCAACAAGTAACTTATACGGCTATCTAACCGATTCAAATCGCTACAACCCGATCCCACATACATCCCCTGATTACTATCACCATTTTGCTTTTTCAAACACGCGAGTAATCGTTTTCGTGGTGGCAAAAGTACATCAGAATCCAAATGATTCACATCACAAACATTTGCTTCCATTATTTTATATCACATCAATTAATTAAGCCCCTAATTATATAGTCTGCATAATAACAACATAAATTAACATAATCTAATTCAAATTCAATTAAGACTAAAACTAAAACTAAAACTAAAACCAAACCAATTATTAAAACTGATTAACCAAATTAACATAATTCAGATTGAATTTCAATACCCACAATTCAAATGAATTCAATAATCTAACAAAATAAAAAACCTTAATTTAATAAATCTAATTGAGCTAATAATTAAGGATGATGATAATTAATTTAATTTGAGGAAGAAATAATTATACCAGATCTTGTTTGTTGGAGATGTTAGGATTAGGGTTAGGGTTTTGAGATGTGAGATGAAAATGGTTTTATATATGATATGAAAATGAAAGAATGAATGAATTTATTTATATTGTTAGAATGCAGTAAAAATAACAGAGTTTGTTAAATGTAGTGTTTATTACTACTATCTTTTAACCTTGTTTTATGTTGGATTCATGTGACTGTCATACTTGCCCGAAATGTTAACGGGATGGTGTTTTAAAGTTGACAAATACTCGCACACTTGGCTTTTTTTACGGGGCTTGAATAATCAGTTAATTGAATTGTTACACTAAAATTGATCTCATACACAGTGTTTGGTATTGCTTATTATTTTTTCGTTTAAAATATAATCAGTTTTATGTTATGTAAATTGTGTCACACCCCCAAATTACCTGTTTTGCAGCGGAATAAAATTTCTGGGGGTTGACTGTCATAGCATCACAATCACAGTTATATTGAACGACCTAAAGTGTCGTTTGGAAAACACATCGTTTGATTTAATAAAACAATCAGAGTTTACAAAGTATAGGTCCCAAATGAAATCAAGTTGTGCGGAAAATAAGTTTAGTACAAGTCAAAAGATGTTTTTAAAGTGCATAAATCTTATGAGTGACGCGTCGTCACCGCGACTCTATGATATGTCCACATGCATGCCATGAAGTGAATGTCTTAGATACCTGAGATAAAACATGCCAAAAAGTGTCAACACAAAGGTTGAGTGAGTTCATAGAGTTTGCGTTGAAATGTAAAGCGTTTCAAAAATCGTTTATGCAGCAAAGGCATTGTAAATTCACTCAGTTCCAAATTCCGTCCATACAAAACTTGCAACCTGTGTGTTTACAACCCACTGCCAAAATATGTATAGTTTATGTTCAAGCACATGATGTCAAATAAATTCACAATAGTACCTAACTCGATGTAAAACCATAGCACATAATCAATAGCACCTGACTCAATGTATCAGTAGTCAACTGATTTAGAACATTATACGACGTAGAACTATAGCACATAATCAATAGCACCTGACTCAATGTATCAGTAGTCAACTGACATAGTACTTTATACGACGTAGAACTATAACATCTAATCAGGAACAATTGATATAATACGACATTCGAATTTGAAACGATGGTGATCATGATAGAAGTTATCCATAAAAATCTAATGTACTTATGAAAAATAGTTAAGCATGTATCTCCCCCAACATAGTCCAAAACAATTGAAAATGGGGCTATGAAAACTCACTTGGTACAATGATGCGATGGCAAAAGTGAGTACACCGAAATGTAGCGTGAATCACTAAACTTGACCTATTATGAATGATATGATACATAATAAGTTATGATGTAATGTTATGCATGCAATTCGTATGATATCTATACCACTTGTGAATTTTTGAAAATAATACTTATCGTCGAAAAATAATTCTTATAACGTCTTGACAATTTATAACTTACTTTACAAGTATTTATATTGAAATGATATCCGACGATAATCATTTAGTCATTTATTAAGAAATTATAACTTTTCGTCGTAAAATAATGTCGTTGACATTTTCATGAAAGTGACTAAAACGGCCTCTAAAAACTAGTCGTAAAATGGTGCACGTCGAGTGTTAGGAAACAAACTCAACGGTTTTTGGAAGCTCGTTTCATTATCTCAAAGTTTTAGTGTTTAAGTTTCCATCCTAGAGATCTCGAACATAAAGAAAAATAGAGGTTAAGTATAGTACCTTAGTCCAAAGTATAGTTTAAAGATGGTTTTCGGCAAATTTTAAGTGACTATATTTTATTCGTTACAACTCCGCTCGATGAACGGTTGGACATTATAGAAAATAGGCTAGGCGAACTTACTTTTACTAGAAGACATCATTTTATAAAAAGTACTCCGTCATTGTTAAAAACGACCCTCAACATGGTCCCTCGTTGCCGTAGTATGTGTTTAATAGAAAATATATTAATTTTGCTAATAGAATAAAGTTACGGCAACTTGGTTTATCGCGTGTAATTTACTCGTTACAAGTCCGCTTTCTACGTTTTAAAGGTCCTTAGCTTTGTATCAAAGTATACTAACATATTTTTGACAAGTCGACATAATTTATAACACCTAAGTTTCATTTTTGACTCGTACAAAATAAACAATACATGCTGAAATTTCCAGAAAATTATAGTTTTCGTCGCCAACTTGAAAAATTCATAACTTCTTCGTTATAGCTCCGTTTTAATCCGTTCAAGCGGCCACGTTTTCGTTTTAAAGTATATTTTCTAAATATCTAGGCCAAAAATTTTTACCTACTGTCGGATTTTCCAGATTTTTAAAATAAGGACAGACCATTTTGCAAACTTGTCGAAATGAGTTTTTCTCGCGCCAAACCTATTCTAACCCATTTAAAACAACTCCGAAGCTATTCTAATCCTACCATACACCTTCTTAGGGTGTCATGCGTTCCTAGACATCACCAAGAGTGATATATTACAAGGAATAATTATAGGATGACTCAAATATATATTACTCTTAAAACAATGTAAAAGTGGTATAAACCTCATGAGACTTGCATGTTTTCTCAAATAAAATGAAATGACCATAACAATGAATATGAAATATTATGATGAATATGAATGCTTACTAGTAACTTGATGAGGTTATGAGAACAAAGGATTTTTCCTAATCACCCAAGGTTTATATTGCAAAACCTCAAACAAGAGTGATACTAGAGTGTTAAAAACCTTGTCTTGAAAATTTTTATGATGATCTTCTTGGTCTCCTTGTGGTTGCCGGTTCTAGCAAGAGAGAAAGGAAAGAAATGCTTTGATCTATTACTTGTGAAATTATGAAGTGAAAGTGTGAAGGTATATAGTATAATAAGATTATACTTAGGAGATATTTTACAAACACAATGACTCACCCTCCCTTTGTCGACAAGGGAGGTTAGTCATTTACTTTTATATATATATATATATATATATATATATATATATATATTTTATATGATTAAGTGTAATTAGATGTGAGTTACTTGAAGATAAATGATAACTTGTAGACACATTTGAGTATATAGGGTAGCGTTAGTTAAAAATAAATTTTAACGGGTCAAGATAAAATATATTTAGGTCATAAAAATTATAAAAATACATTTCTTGCAAAATTTGAGTGAAATAATAATAATCGTGTAGAATTTAAGAAAACCGTCGTAATTATATAAATATAACAATTTATATACAAAATAAATTTAAAACACTGGGTAAACTCATAATATTATTTTATAAATTTAATATGAGTATAGAAATATATCGGGAAAATTTTTGGAAGTAACGGATCAATTGTTCAAAATAATTAATTACGCGATAACGTTTATTTAATATGAGATTTTATACGTTTAATGAAAAATGCAAAACCATGCATGAACTAATATGATGACAATGATGTTAATGAAATGTAGACTAAACTTAGTCTATATGAAATGTCCTCGATGATATGATCATGAATTCACAGCTAAACCATTACGGTTACGTGAATTTGATACTCGTAAACCCAGTTTACGATAAACGATAAATGATGAAGCATGAATAATGTTTTGAAATATGACCTGAAAGTACGAGTTGTCACATTCGCCCATCCAAAAAGGAATTCAGTCCCTGAATTCAGTTCGTGTTAGTCTATCGAATTTTTGAGTTTGTGATGAATATCGAGGAGAGAAGACATGAGGAAGTGTCGTTACGGTTATCGATGATTGAGGGTATATAGAACATCATAGTAGATAAAATGTTGGATAAATCTCCCATGAGTAACACTTTGACTTTGGAATATGTGATAATTTTGCTTGCACTAAGATTTATAAATAACTGCTCTCAACATAACATGATCCCTCCAGAATTAGACATAGTTAGCTAGGCTATGTATAATTAAGGAACGATGATGTGACGTTCGGGTTAGTTGTTATAACTCTCAATGTTTACATAGATTTAAACCGTGTCGTTAAAATGGCAGTTAAAGTAGAAGGAAGTAAAATTCTCGTAAGTGATAACAAATCGGAAGGAAAAGAAAGTACACTTAATGAGAATATTATACAACGAGTGGTTTATCAAAAGTAGTACATCTTAAGTCATAAGATCCGAATACGATGGAAGACATAAACTTAGTACAACATAGTACATAAGGAAAACGAGACTGTTAGTTTCCGAACTTCTTCAGTCTTCCGCGTTGTTGAGACCATGACGAGCTTCTCCTCCTTCTAACATGTATGCATTCCCATGAGCACCTTCAACTTGTTGACCTTGGTATTGAGGACATTGATTCCGATAGTGTCCTTGCTCTCCACATCCGAAGCATGTGACTATGGATTTACCTCTACAATCCCTGGCATGGTGTCCTAGTTTTTGACACTTGTAGCACTTAACAGGGCAAAGACCCGAGTGATGATACTTACATCGATTACATAGTGGGTAGGTTCCAGCATAACCTCTGCCTTCTACTGGTGCAGCAACATAAACCATTGCGGCTCCTTGTCCTCTATTCTGCTGTTGATGATGGTTAGTCTTACGGTTTTGGTTGTTGTTATTATAACCTCCCTGGTCATTTTCCCATTTTCTTTTGTTGTGGTTAGTTTGGTTGTTGGTGTTGGTGTTGATGGTGTGATTGTTGTTATTGTTGTCGTGGTTATTGTTGATAATATTTTCCCCTTTCACAACTTGAGCCATGAGTTTTTGAGTTATCCTGATAGTTTCTTCAATTGTTTGTGGATCGGAAGAAGTTACATCTCCTTGAATACATTGTGGAAGTCCTCCAATGAAATTTTCCAGCAGTTTCTCATTGTCCGAAACCATTGATGGGCATAGTGCAGCCAATTCTTGAAACCTCCTGATGTAGGTCTCGATGTCATAACCAACAGTCACTAACTCATAAAATTCCGTTTCTAATTTCTTCACCTCCGTGCGTGGACAATACTTCTTTGTCAACAACCTCTTGAATTGATCCCACGTGAGCTTGTAAGCATTTTCGATAACAATAGGCTGCGCATACGAATTCCACCATGACATTGCGCCATCTAAGAGTGTACCCGTGGCGAACTTTACCTTGCAGTCATCTGGACAATTGCATAGAAGAAATACAGACTCCATCTTTTCAAACCAACGAATCATAGCAGTGGCTCCTTCTGTGCCTTTGAACTTTGTGGGATCACATTTCTTAAAGTCCTTGTATGTACAATTTCGAACTCCAGATCCTCCTGCAGCTCCTGTGGCAGCAGCAAGTCTAGCAGCTTCAGCAGCAGCCGCGGCCTCGGCAGCAGCAGCTACCGTTGCTTGCTCTTTCCTTAGTGCCTCGGCTATACTATCCTCTATATACCTTTGGATAGCAGCTGGTGTCATGTCTAGTGCAGCTTTCTTTGGCGCCATAACTCTTCAAAATAAGAGGAAAAATGAGACGTAGCAAAGTCTTATGTTAAGAATAAGCGCTCTAAAGAGGTGTGATGTGAGGTGATAATTTTGAGGTTACTTTTCAAGATGAGTGACGGTTTAGTGACTTAGTGTGTGAATAGTGTGTAACTCGACATGTTAGTGGTGAAACAAAGGAGTGAGAGTGACTTTGCCCTACTTAAAGGTTTATCTCGGCATTCGACGTTATCGGTGATGAATCAGCTGATATTAAAATTGTGATAGGGAATGACAAGGCATTCTCCACGTTGGAGTATGAAGAAAGGATAATGGGATGGGTATTTAAAGGCATCCATGTGACAATCGACTGAAATGAAAGTAAACAACTCGAAAAATGTACGTATAAACCGCATGTAAAGTGAATATGCACTTCTGATGAAATGATGAGATGCTATGATGATGTAGTTATAGTCTAGGGTCAATGATGCAACCTAGTTCTCTATAACTGAAGCTCTGATGCCAATCTGTCACACCCCCAAATTACCTGTTTTGCAGCGGAATGGAATTCCTGGGGGTTGACTGTCATAGCATCACAATCACAGTTATATTGAACGACCTAAAGTGTCGTTTGGAAAACACATCGTTTGATTTAATAAAACAATCAGAGTTTATAAAGTATAGGTCCCAAATGAAATCAAGTTGTGCGGAAAATAAGTTTAGTACAAGTCAAACGATGTTTTTAAAGTGCATAAATCCCATGAGTGACGCGTCGTCACCGCGACTCTATGATATGTCCACATGCATGCCATGAAGTGAATGCCTTAGATACCTGAGATAAAACATGCCAAAAAGTGTCAACACAAAGGTTGAGTGAGTTCATAGAGTTTGCGTTGAAATGTAAAGCCTTTCAAAAATCGTTTATGCAGCAAAGGCATTGTAAATCCACTCAGTTCCAAATTCCGCCCATACAAAACTTGCAACCTGTGTGTTTACAACCCACTGCCAAAATATGTATAGTTTATGTTCAAGCACATGATGTCAAATAAATTCACAATAGTACCTAACTCGATGTAAAACCATAGCACATAATCAATAGCACCTGACTCAATGTATCAGTAGTCAACTGATTTAGAACATTATACGACGTAGAACTATAGCACATAATCAATAGCACCTGACTCAATGTATCAGTAGTCAACTGACATAGTACTTTATACGACGTAGAACTATAACACCTAATCAGGAACAATTGATATAATACGACATTCGAATTTGAAACGATGGTGATCATGATAGAAGTTATCCATAAAAATCTAATGTACTTATGAAAAATAGTTAAGCATGTATCTCCCCCAAAATAGTCCAAAACAATTGAAAATGGGGCTATGAAAACTCACTTGGTACAATGATGCGATGGCAAAAGTGAGTACACCGAAATGTAGCGTGAATCACTAAACTTGACCTATTATGAATGATATGATACATAATAAGTTATGATGTAATGTTATGCATGCAATTCGTATGATATCTATACCACTTGTGAATTTTTGAAAATAATACTTATCGTCGAAAAATAATTCTTATAACGTCTTGACAATTTATAACTTACTTTACAAGTATTTATATTGAAATGATATCCGACGATAATCATTTAGTCATTTATTAAGAAATTATAACTTTTCGTCGTAAAATAATGTCGTTGACATTTTCATGAAAGTGACTAAAACGGCCTCTAAAAACTAGTCGTAAAATGGTGCACGTCGAGTGTTAGGAAACAAACTCAACGGTTTTTGGAAGCTCGTTTCATTATCTCAAAGTTTTAGTGTTTAAGTTTCCATCCTAGAGATCTCGAACATAAAGAAAAATAGAGGTTAAGTATAGTACCTTAGTCCAAAGTATAGTTTAAAGATGGTTTTCGGCAAATTTTAAGTGACTATATTTTATTCGTTACAACTCCGCTCGATGAACGGTTGGACATTATAGAAAATAGGCTAGGCGAACTTACTTTTACTAGAAGACATCATTTTATAAAAAGTACTCCGTCATTGTTAAAAACGACCCTCAACATGGTCCCTCGTTGCCGTAGTATGTGTTTAATAGAAAATATATTAATTTTGCTAATAGAATAAAGTTACGGCAACTTGGTTTATCGCGTGTAATTTACTCGTTACAAGTCCGCTTTCTACGTTTTAAAGGTCCTTAGCTTTGTATCAAAGTATACTAACATATTTTTGACAAGTCGACATAATTTATAACACCTAAGTTTCATTTTTGACTCGTACAAAATAAACAATACATGCTGAAATTTCCAGAAAATTATAGTTTTCGTCGCCAACTTGAAAAATTCATAACTTCTTCGTTATAGCTCCGTTTTAATCCGTTCAAGCGGCCACGTTTTCGTTTTAAAGTATATTTTCTAAATATCTAGGCCAAAAATTTTTACCTACTGTCGGATTTTCCAGATTTTTAAAATAAGGACAGACCATTTTGCAAACTTGTCGAAATGAGTTTTTCTCGCGCCAAACCTATTCTAACCCATTTAAAACAACTCCGAAGCTATTCTAATCCTACCATACACCTTCTTAGGGTGTCATGCGTTCCTAGACATCACCAAGAGTGATATATTACAAGGAATAATTATAGGATGACTCAAATATATATTACTCTTAAAACAATGTAAAAGTGGTATAAACCTCATGAGACTTGCATGTTTTCTCAAATAAAATGAAATGACCATAACAATGAATATGAAATATTATGATGAATATGAATGCTTACTAGTAACTTGATGAGGTTATGAGAACAAAGGATTTTTCCTAATCACCCAAGGTTTATATTGCAAAACCTCAAACAAGAGTGATACTAGAGTGTTAAAAACCTTGTCTTGAAAATTTTTATGATGATCTTCTTGGTCTCCTTGTGGTTGCCGGTTCTAGCAAGAGAGAAAGGAAAGAAATGCTTTGATCTATTACTTGTGAAATTATGAAGTGAAAGTGTGAAGGTATATAGTATAATAAGATTATACTTAGGAGATATTTTACAAACACAATGACTCACCCTCCCTTTGTCGACAAGGGAGGTTAGTCATTTACTTTTATATATATATATATATATATATATATATATATATATTATATGATTAAGTGTAATTAGATGTGAGTTACTTGAAGATAAATGATAACTTGTAGACACATTTGAGTATATAGGGTAGCGTTAGTTAAAAATAAATTTTAACGGGTCAAGATAAAATATATTTAGGTCATAAAAATTATAAAAATACATTTCTTGCAAAATTTGAGTGAAATAATAATAATCGTGTAGAATTTAAGAAAACCGTCGTAATTATATAAATATAACAATTTATATACAAAATAAATTTAAAACAATGGGTAAACTCATAATATTATTTTATAAATTTAATATGAGTATAGAAATATATCGGGAAAATTTTTGGAAGTAACGGATCAATTGTTCAAAATAATTAATTACGCGATAACGTTTATTTAATATGAGATTTTATACGTTTAATGAAAAATGCAAAACCATGCATGAACTAATATGATGACAATGATGTTAATGAAATGTAGACTAAACTTAGTCTATATGAAATGTCCTCGATGATATGATCATGAATTCACAGCTAAACCATTACGGTTACGTGAATTTGATACTCGTAAACCCAGTTTACGATAAATGATGAAGCATGAATAATGTTTTGAAATATGACCTGAAAGTACGAGTTGTCACAAATTGCTTCTGTTTATTTTGATTTTTTTTTTAAAAATGTTTTTCGTGATCAAGTGGGGATATCGATTTTTTTATATGCTTTTTGTCGGATAATTTTAACAATGTGTATAACCTTGGATGATAAAAGGAATCCCAGTAAAAAAAATTCTTGGCAGCATGAATGTAACCCCGCTCAAGATGTCGGATAAAAAAGAGATCATGTACATGTTGGATCTCATCCGCAGGATGAGCAGATTTTACCCAAGCACGACAATGTTTGAGGTCACGAAAAGAAAACCCAAGAGACTTAAAACAATCACCCCCACCACCTTGACGGACATCTTCAAAACCAGAAGAAATATTTAGATTACTGTTGGTATGAAATTCGCCTCAATTGTCTCTAACAAGTAATAGCTTAATACACCCTCTCAAGGTCAGTGAGCTTAAAAGTCCCTGATAAAGATCAGAGAGGGCTATCAATATGAACTTGATAGTTATCAGAAGTGAGATACTCCCTAATAGTTATCAGAGAACATGTCTCTCTAATTATTATTCAGAAGGTGTTACCCACTTATAAAATCATATAAAGCTCAACCTATTGTCTAGCTACAGGGACGTCAATGACCAGCTGAAGAAAATGCTTCACAAACTGATGAGGTGTCAGGGAGTGATGTACAAAGAGCTACAAGCAACACCAGAGTCACTGAGATCTGACAAATTTTTCTCAGACTCTAAAAACTTAATTCAGTTTTAACAACCTCAACCTCTGAATGTATGGCGGAAAACTTCTTGAAGAAGATAAGTTCAAGTACTTATCAATATACAAGAAAGCAAGCATTAGGACTATAAGTTGTCAAATCGGGTAAACCTTAAGTACGCTCAAAGCTAGCCTACTAGGCACGTGCCTATCTATAGCAAGTCGACAAGGTACTATGTACCCATGTGCATCCACTGTTTCCTCCTCTATTTAAACCAAAAGTTGCAACCGAGCTAAGTAGAGATTCAAACTTAGAAAATAATACAAAGAATTATAGTTAGGATCCTCCTTTCCTAAGAACAACAAAGCAAAGCTAGCTGCCTCTTGTTGTTTGATTTTGGAGAGTAATATGTCATCAACCAGGATAGTCCTCCATACGCTATCACTTATAAATCTTTGATTCCTTTTTAATAAGATTTATAAAGTTGAAAAGTACAAATGGTGTTATTAGCATGTATTAGTCATTCTCAAGAAAACCCAACCTCTTTATTAATGTTTATCAGTTTTCGTCATTTGCTCAAATTGTTGTTCATATCATTCATGGTTTGCATGAGCGTGCAATGAGAGACCCAACAATTAGCCAAATCCGAATAATACGAAGAAGGATGAGTATCGAGTTAAATACCTCTTAGGAGGGGTCAAATTGATCAACCATAAAATCTTGACAAGAATAAGTCTGGTCGTTGAACGACCTAGATATTTGCATGCTTTGATAAAGAACTGCTCAAGGAGGACAAAGTATAACCAAAAGTAGTTGATACATGGGGGAATTGAAAAGGAGCTGTTAATGCAAATAATGTCTAAAAATGTTATTGCTATCTTTCGATATCTCTACGTTCTGATGATAACAAAATGTAAAAACACGTTACGTCAAAGTTAATGTAAACAAGTTTTTAATGGAAATATCACGTTTCTACATACATCACTCTAGGTAAGAACAAACAAATTTACAACTTGACAAATGATCAAAGAAGTGAATTTGTGTTTCAAGCTTCATATTTTAATGTGACAAAATATTTTTTCAAAAATACATTTTACGAATTATTTTTGAATATTAAAGAAATGTTTTAATTGGAAAAATAAGTTTAAAAATCCCAACAACTATTCCCCCCCCCCAAAACAGCTCCTAACTTCCCTAAATAAACTTAAACCACTAAAAACAAAAAGAGGAGCGTTTTTGTCTAGGACGGTACCACTAAATTTAGTGATACCATCTGGTATTTAGTGGTACCGTGCACTATGACGGTCGAAATTTTTGTCCCTATAAATACTAGCCCACTTCACAGTTTTTGGGCATCCTTTTTCACACAAAACTTTCTGAGTTTAACTCTCCTAACACACACACACTCCTTTGATTATTTAGATAGTTTTCTTTTGTTTTAGAGTGATCCTTACTTCCAACTAAGTGATCACCTTCATTCCTCTCCTAGTGCAAGAGAAGAACACATTGTATCAAGAAGATACTTAGTGTTGTAGTCATAGTAGTGTGCACTTATAACATTTGTTACACACTTGTTGTATCTTGATATAGATTAAGTAGTCTTGAGTCTTGTTTAGATAATTGATGTGGATCATTGTAATATTGTCAATATCTTGAAGATATCTTGTTGGTTGTGAGTTATTGTGTTGATCAAATGGATCAAGTCTAGATCGTGGTACTAGCTAGCTAGATTAGTACTCGACATTTAGCTTAGTGTCGAAAATTATGATAAGCGACGTTGTACAGTTCTCTCCGCCTCAAGGGAGTTTGTTGACATAGTGCTTAAAACTCTCAAGTTGGGTACTCAGGGAGTGGAGTAGGGCGAAGAAGAGCTTCGTGACCGAACCACTATAAATCTCGTTGTCTCTGTTTGATCTTTCCATCTCTTACTCTTTACTTTCATTACTTACTTTCTATTGTTGTAGTGTACTTATTATAGTCTTATTAAGTAAGATTCATATTGTTGTGGTTTGATTTCACAAAGGACTCAATCGAAGTTTTTCACAAGTAAACTTTGATAACTAAATTAAAAAGCAGTAAACTATTCAACCCCCCCCCCACTTCTAGTTTCCCATAGGAACCGATAAAGGAAAAATTGGAGGGGCAACTAAAGTAGTCGGCAAAGCTTCACCTGTAAAGAAAAGGAGCAAATAGTCAATGCAAGAAGGAGAAACTATTAAAAAATAAGAAAAAATAAATAAAGAGGAACTAACGCTTACTTGTGGAAACGACATCTTCCACAACCTTGGATGGGGGATCTGTGGAAAACTAGAAGGGGGGGTTGAATAGTTTTGCCAATTAAAACTTCCTTTTAACTATTTAGATCGACTTATGTCAATCTATTTGGACGTGTGTGTTGGATGTTGATAAACAAGCATATAAAAGTATGTAATGAAAAGATAAGAGTAAGAAGCACAAAACCACAACGCGAGTATTTATAGTGGTTCGGCTACAAGGACACCTTCCTTTCCCTACTTCACTCCCCAAGTCACCTACTCGAGAGTTTGTAAACACTACACCAATCTCCTTATGGCGGAGAAGCCTTCACAACGTCGCCTACCCTTTTTCCGGTGCTAGGCTAACCACCGGGTTCTTTCACTCCAAGGTGAACCACACCTACACAACGTTGCCTACCCTTTATAAGGTACTAGGCTAAGTACCTAGTTCTTTCACACCAAGGTGAACCACACCTACACAACGTCGCCTACCCTTTATTAGGTACTAGGCTAAGCACCTAGTTCCATTGCAATGGAGGAACTACTACCCAACACTACACCAACGACTAATCCCAAAGGAGATCCACTCCTTTTTACAACATCATCAAGGATATCAATATCCTTGTATCTAGTACTAATCTATCTTGTACATCGAAACACGCCATATCGAATGCACATCTAAGGCACCTTTCACTAATGCCTTTAACTAGATCTTCAAGACACCCTTCACTAATGTCTTGAGTCTTGACTTCTAAGCACCCTTCAATAATGCTTCTAGTCTTGACTTCTAAGCACTTACCACAAGTGCTTATGATATGGACGATAGATACCCTTCACTAATATCTTCGTCTTGACACTTGAGACACTTTTCACAAATGTCTTCAACACTTCTTAGGAAAAGAAAAACAATCATCAACAAAAAGACTTCAGTAGTCTTGATGATGAGGAAGCATGGCAACTCATGGACTTGAGCTTGCTCGACTTCAAAGGTGGTGATCTTGCCTTTAAGAGGAACCTAGAAGATCACACAAAAATGAAACTACAAACATAGATCTCTTGGATCTAAGGTTAGAGATTTTTTAACTCTAGGGGAAAGTATGTTAGAAAGGGGTGAGAAACAATGAAGAAATGGCTCACTATTTATAGAGGAAAAATTCTAATGTTCCCCGGATCCCTTCCACAAGGGATCCGTCTAGCGTAAAGCTAGGGATCCGTAGGACGCTCCTCTTTACCCTTGGGTATTTTGGTTATGGGTCATGGGTCATGGGTTGATCCATGTGTCTTTAGCTAGATACAATGTATCTCTTGAGTGCAATGCACCTAGTCACATGGGTATGGGTCAAAACCATGGGTTATGGATATTATCCATGTATGATATAAGCATGATGTCATGCAATGGGTTATGGGTCAAGCTCTATGGTTCATGGGCTTTGGGTTGTACCGAACTACATTCAATGTATTTGCCCAATGGGTTATGATACTTAAGTTTCTACCCATTTATATTACCCAATATACTACATACTAGTTATGTGTATATTTTACCCAAATATGTAAACACTAGTTGTTGTACATATGTAATATTAAATCATAAAATCACTTATACTTGTTTTAGTGTTTTATGTGAAAATGTGAATATGTTAGAAACTATTAGTTCAAACCATTTACGTATTTTATTTGTTTCGTTAAAAATGATTTTACGTTTGTTATCGACAAAACATTAAAAGATCGTAAAATATAAATAAACGTTTTTACGGCTTATTTGTATTAACAATCTCCCCCTTTTTGTTGATGACAAAATATAAAATTATTTTAAGGAAAAGCTAAAATTCGTAAAAGTTTGAATTTGTAGTTTTTACTTTCTTCTCCCCCTTTTTGTCGAAACAAAAAGAGCTTCGAAAGGAAACTAACACATTGTTTTAGGAAAAACATGTGAAGGAAATAAAATGAAACAGAGAGCAAGTAACGGGAAAGGTTCTCGTCTTAACTCCCCCTTGACGAGTCCATCTCTATGTAAGGGCGTCAAGAAAGTAATACTAAGTTAGTTTGTTTGTAACTAAGTTTGCAAAAGATTTCATCTATGTGACGAATGTGCTCCCCGTTGATGATTGCAATTTTACAAAGGGATGTCAAGAAGTGTAATCCTAATATTGCAAGTGATTTGCAATGTATTGCTTTGACAAAAAGCTCCCCCTAGCTTTAGGGTGTCAAAGTCTTCATGTGTAAATTGAATAACTACAAAACAAAGGTTAGAAAACAAGTATAATGCACAATTTCCTGCATAGGTGATCCAAGTTAGTAGAAAATTATTTTTCTGTATCACGGATCCGGATCCCACGGTTCCCTCCTAGTAGGGATCCGTCTAGGCAAATTAAAGGGATCTGTCTGGCTGATGAATAAATTCAGCAAATAGTGATATAACAAATAATGTTATCACCAAAGTGAGATATGTATTATACAACATAATCATATACTCAAAAATATAACAAGTAGCACGTAATTTCATTTAATAAAACTAGAGTTATGATATACATGACTCTAAAAATACATGACTAGGAATTTCTAGACCAACTAACGCTTGATATTAGGACACCATTAAAATTTTCTAGCTCAAGTTTGTTTAGGTTTAATCTCGTCGAAACGTTCGAGGAGGTGATAGAACATGAAACGTTGGTCTTCTCGTACTTCATGTATCAAACTTTCAACATGTTGACAATGATAACAATCTTTGTCATGGCTGATAGTGGTGGTGGAAGAAATGAAATGGCTTGATACGAAGGATCAAGTGAAGCGGCTTATGGAGCCTCAAATGACGGAGGGATTGGTGGAGGCGCATTTGAGAATGGCTCGACCAAGAATGATGGTGGTGGTAGAGAAGTGTCAACTTCCATATGGTCGGGTGGTTGACTTTGATGATTTCTCATAATCCAAATTGGATTATATGATGGAAACGGCGAAAAGGAAGCCGGAGCTAATGTTGACTCAACACCTTGATTTTGTATCATTATTCCTCCTAATGAGGAGAATGATGTCGGCGGAGGAGGATGAGACGGCCTAGGAGGCAAATCCTCTAAATTGTAGAGGTGTGGTGATGATAGTGGAGATGTAAAAGATATAGCTCTAGGAACCAACGGTGATGGTTTAGTGGAGATTATATTGTTTGGCCTAGGAGGTATGGTGGTGTTTGGCATAGGTAGTTTTGTGGGTACTATCCTTCTAGGGATTTGTTTGATTGGTTAAGGGGCAATCCTCGCATTTGTTGGCTTGACCGGAGATGATTCGGTTGAAGAAATTTCATGTATAACACGAGCAATTTTCTTGGGTGGTTCTTTGGTGGATAAGTTGCTACTTGGAGTTTTCCTCATGATGAGATGATTTCAAGAAGTTAGTAAGGGTTTCTTAAGTGCTGAAAATTAGGATGAAGGTGATGACTATGGAAGTCCTAACAATGTGGTTTATAAAGCAAGAGATTTGGCAAGTGCATTTAAACCTTAAGTCACTAAAATTCATTGGAATGTGATGATTAACATGCACAAGAGTCAACTCCAGAGTTTGTACTGATCTAGGAACTCATTTAAGATGAGATGGAGTGTTTGAGTTAGAAATATGAGCTTGAAATGATTGATTTAGCTAGAGTTGACATAAACTGTCATATGGATCCCACGGTTCCCTCCTCAGAGGGATCCGTCTAGGCTAATCCTAGGGATCCGGCTCTCAGTAGCTATGAAGGAGTAGAAATGATGTTTCTAAAGTCTAAGATCTATAACATCTTGAGTATTTCAGTCCTCCTAAGTATCTTAAATGAAGGGGTGCTTAAGTACTTGAAGGTAATGAGTGATGTAGCTTAATGATTGCCTTTTATGGAAGGAATTGGAACTTTCATGAGTACCAATAAATGAACAAGGATGACACTAAAGATTTTTTTTAGTGTCAAGTAAAGCTAAATGATCCTAGAGATTAGATAGTGACTTAGATAAATCCTTTGGAAAATATCCTAGAGGCTTAAGATGGAAAAACTAGGATTTGATCAATTTTGACCAATTTTGTCGTAAGGATGATTATGATCGATTTTACTATAAAAGGTTTCCAAAGTTTGGATATGAGAGATCATTGTGAAAAATGATATGTGAGCTTAAGAGCGGAAGATTAATGGATTAAAATGAAATGATAGATCTACAATCATCTTTGGGTGTGATCTATGTGAGTTTATGTGTGAGTGGGAAGAATCTACTTAACTTGATAAGGACTTAATTTGCCTTAAGACACTATGTTTAGCTTAGAGTGAGGTATTCTAAGGATATGTTTGAAATACAATGCTTGCAATTGCATTTTCTGTTTTCTGGATCCCACGGTTCCCTAGATGTAGGGATCCGTCTAGCACAAACTTAGGGATCCGTCCATCTGCTCAGCAGAACCTTTACTAAAGGTATGCAATGATCTTGACAATGCATTATATTCCAAGGCTAGTTTAAAGAGGTTCTAACACTAAGATATCAAATGTAAGATGTTTTATTTCATGAAAGAAATAGGATTACATTGATAAAGCACGAGTACAAGAAGATTGATCCTATTTGAAATACTACTAGGTTCCTTGATTGTTTTCGATAGGAGGATCATCATGTTGTTGATGAGTGTTGGTGGAATCAGGAATGAAGAAACTCTTCATGAGAGATATGTTTAGCGGTTCCATCATCTTGTTCACAAGTACGTACAATGGACTTTGAAATTGAGGATGAAAGTGCATAACGTTATGATAGAGGCGCGTCAAGAACATTCCATAAGGGATGAGTTTATTCTTGGAGTCTTGAAGATTTACAATTCGCCTTGCGAAGAAGTAGGTGAGATTGTATGGTTGTTGTGTTAGCAAACAATATAATATGTGAGCACAACAAGCGGGAAGGATTTCTCGATTTCCCCTAAGACTCCAAACATTTTCACGTAGGATAAGTGCAAGCGGCTTGTACTCTTCTCGGATGTCCCATGTGAAGATAATGTTTGGATCGGAGTAATATGGTCGAGGTTTGCATATTATGCGATGTAAATCTTCCGGGGAGGGTATGTGAGAACAATATGGACTATTTTCTTCACGAAAGTTGAAGAGAGAATCAAGTGACCAATCTTCGGTGAAGGCACATTGTCCATGATTTGGAATTCGGAGGATGTGAGCAAAATGCCCAAGGGTTAAAGTGAACTTTTGGTTTTTGATATAAAACCAATGAGATAGAGAGCGATCCTCGTTACGAATGAGTTCAACTTGACGGAAGAATTCCATTATGAAACTTGGACATATCTTCTCGTTGATTTCAAGAAGACATTCTAGTCCTATGGCTCGGAAGGAGGTATTAATACCTTCTTCAAATTGTAGAGAGGTGTCTACAATACGTCCTTCGTGGAAGTGACGGTTTTCGAGGTTATTGAACCCACGGACATGAATGCCAGGTGTGTTGGGTTCAAGGGAGATGCTCGGAGAGTAGACGCTAGTGAGTGAAAAATCAAACTTATATTCATGCGTCATAGTTGAACCTATAGAAATAAAGAGTTAATAGAAGGTAATGTTTGTTGTCAACCTATGATTATCTAATGTTTTTACTAGATTTTTATTAACAATGGTTTTTTTTAACAAAAATGACACTTAACTCACTTATGGTTTTGACATTCTAGTGGAATATTTTTTTAGAGAGAAAGTGGTTTTTATTTTGCATGAAAACTGTTTTCCAGTAGGACGGATCCCACGGTTCCTTTACAAAAGGGATCCGGCTAGTATATCTTCCGGGATCCGTAGATCTATAGTAACAGAAACAGATTTGATAAAAACATAGGTTTTACAGTTTTGTACCAAGATATGTGTTTTAGCCTACATTTTCTTTTAGCATGCATACATGACTTCTAATGTATCACGAAAGAGTACGAAACATATGAAACAAAAGAAATGACAAACACATTATGACAATAATAACCTAGATAAACTAGACTATTAATAATATTTCATTTCAATGCTTAGAATGATACAAAGGATTGGGTATATAACCCCAATGTAGATTAACAACACAAAGTAAATGTCTCCGTATGTGAACTTCATCATAGGGAACACAAGTGCGATGAGTGTTAAGACGATGAACACGAGGGCGATGTAAACCATGTTGAAGATGATCCTTCTTGGTTTCGGTTGGGATGAAATGGAGAGGAAGATGAAGTTTTGAATGAGAGGAAATTTTTGAAATTGGAAGATTTGAAAAAGTGAGGATTTGATGGAGTGGAATACGGTAGGTTTATTTATGGGGAAGGAGGAATTTTTGAGATTTGTGTTTTGTTTTATTATTAGAAAGATATGATTTTTGGATTAAGTGAGACAAAACACAAATTTTATAAACCATGATTTTTAAACGAAAGAGTGACACGTATGTGAGAAAAAGCTTCCTAATGAAGCTACATGTAAAACATGTGTATGCACGAACTCTACTCAAGTAAATACCTAAGTAATCACACTTCTTTATTAAACTGTCACACCCTCGCCGGAGGCGGAAACACGAGGTGTAACGGAAAGGAACATAAGCACAAGATAATAGAACATACCAACGTTAAGATTTAAAAGAAAGAGTACACCATTACAACACCAGTTTAGCCGACATCGGCAAATATATTACAAAGTTTAGTTCCCAAAATATTGCGTTCTATTACATAACGATATGTAGTGATAAGTAAAAACTTCATTATGCAAGACTTGGTAGAAAAGCTTACTAATGATCACCTGAGATGCATGAGAGAAAAACGGGTCAACTATGAAAATAGTTGGTGAGTAAACATGTTTAGTAAAATAAGAAAACTCGTAAGAAAGAGTCAAAGGTTTCGGTCATCGAAAATAGTCCACAAAGCAAAGGCATTGTAAATCCACTCAGTTCCAAGTTCCGCCCATACAAAACTTGCAACCTGTGTGTTCACAACCCATTGCACAAAATATAGCGTGTCAAGTAGTCAAGTATAAGTGGTCATAATAGTTCACAATATAGTACCACGTATATAATAATTCAGGGATGCTCCTGATGAAACCAAATTATGCTGGGTGCCACTACCCAAAGTTATGTTGGGTGCCTCTTCCCAAAGATATACTGGGTGCCTCTTCCCAAAGATATACTGGGTGCCTCTTCCCAAAGATATGCTCCGAACATAGGAGACGTTATAGTGATGCTCCGAACATAGGAGACTTTAGGTCAAGGTCATAACATGTACGGTTCAATAAATTCCAACAAGTCATAAATTCGTAATTAAATTCAAGGATTTGATTCGAGTTCACAAAAGTAAGAATCAATTCAATTCAAGTATGGTTCATGCATTTCGCCCCAAAAGTATAGCAAAACGGTAAAAAGGGGGTGTGATTACTCACTTGATGAATAGATGCGATGACAAAAGTGGTTACACCGAAATGTAGCGTGAATCTCGAAACTGACCTATTATGAATGATATGATATGCAATAAGTCATGATGTAATGATATGCACGCAATTCGGATGATATTTATACCACTTATGTATTTTTGAAAACAATACTTCGCGTCGATAATATAATCTTTTAACGTCTTGACCATTTTTAAATTACTTCACATGTATTTACATTGAAATGATATCCGACGATAATCATTTAGTGATTAATTGTGAAATTATAACTTTTCGTCGTAAAATAATGTCATTGAAATTTCCATGAAAGTGACTAAAACGGCCTCTAAAAGCTAGTCGTAAATTGGCGCACGTCGAGCGTTAGGAAACAAACTCAACGGTTTTGGGAAGCTTGTATCATTATCTCAAAGTTTTAGCATTTAATTTTTCATCCTAGAGGTCTCGATCTTAGAGAAAAATATAGGTTAAGTATGGTACTTGTGTGTTTAAGAGTGGTTTTCGGTAAACTTTGAGCGACTATATTTTATTCATTACAACTCCGCTTGACGAACGGTTGGATATTTTGGAAAATATGGTTGGCGAACTTGATTTTACTAGAAGACATCTTTTTATAAAGAGTATCCTATCAATGTTAAAAACGACCCTCAACATGGCCCCTAGTTGCCGTAGTATATGTTTAATAGAAAATATATTAATGTTGCTAATAGAATAAAGTTACGGCAACTTTGTTTATCGCGTGTAATTTACTCGTTACAAGTCCGCTTTCTACGTTTTCTATACCCTTAGCTTCGTGTCAAAGTATACTAATATATTTTCGATAAGTCGACACATTTCGTAACGCTTAAACCTCATTTTTTACTCGTAAAAAGTGACATTTATATGCTGAATTTCCAGAAATTATTAGTTTTCGACGTCTAACTTGAAAAATTCATATCTTCTTCGTTATAGCTCCGTTTTAATCCGTTCAAGCGGCCACGTTTTCGTTTTAAAGTGTATTTTCTAAATATCTAGGCCAAAAATTTTTATCTACTGTCGGATTTTCCAGATTTTAAAAATAAGGACAGACCCTTTTCCAAACTTGTCGAAATGAGTTTTTCTCGCGCCAAACCTATTCTAACCCATTCAAAACAACTCCGAAGCTATTCTAATCCTACCATACACCTTCTTAGGGTGTCATGGGTTCCTAGACATCACCAAAACTAAAATATAACAAGGAGTAATTATAGGATGGATTATATATATTTAACATATAAAAACCTTAAAAACCTTTAAAAATGGTATAAACATCATGAGACTTGCATGTTTCTCAAATAAAATGATATGACCATAAAAATGAATATGAAATAAAAATATGAATATGAATGCTTACTAGTGATATGATGAGGTTTATGGACAAAATGGTTTTTCCTAATCACTTGAGGTTTGTATTACAAAACCTTTGCAACAAATGATACTAGTGTATATTAAAACTTGTCTTGAAATCTTGGAGATGATCCTCCTTTTGGTCCCTTGGCTGCCGAATACTTAGAGAGAAAAGAGATGAGTTTTTGATCTTGTTTTGTTTACAAAAGAAAGAAATGAAATGAGATGAGATAGTATAATACATTTACTAAGATATTTAGCAAATATCATTGTGACTCATCCCCCTTGTCGACAAGGGGGGTTTGTCATCTTTTAATTATGTTTTTTTTTTTAAATTGTATAAGTGTAGATGTATGTAAGTAAAGTGAAAACTTGTGGTAAGTTGTAGTCATTTGTAAATATTTAGGGTAGCGTTGGATAAAATAAATTTTCACGGGTCAAGATAAAATATTTTTAGGTCATAAAAATTATAAAAATACATTACTTGCAAAATTTGAGTGATATAATAATAATCGTGTCGAATTTAAGAAAAACGTCGTAATTATATAAATACAACAATTTAGTTACAAAATAAATTTAAAACACTAGGTAAACTCATAATATTATTTTATAAACTTAATATGAGTATAAAAATATATTGGAATAATTTTTGGAAGTAATGGATCAATTGTTCAAAATAATTAATTACGCGATAACGTTTATTTAATATAAAAATTATACGTTTAATGTAAAATGCAAAACCATGCATGAACTAATATGATGAATATTGAGTTTGAGAAATGACCGGAAATTGAGAATTGTGACATAAACTAATATCATTTAGAGATAAGTGGAAAGTCATACCTCAAATGCACTTAGGAATGTCTTTACAAATGACACAGCAAATGTCAGAAGACAATTCCAGCTCCTTTATACTTAAGATACCTTCTTAGGGAAGGTAATCTTTATTATCAAGCAAATCCTATGGCTTGATAGATTTGAGCTTTGACTAATCAACATGACAAAGAGGATTAGTGCAATTAAATGAAACAGTGAATAAGAAAAATGTTGTTATCAAATCAACATCCAAACAAATAGTTTTAAAAGACATGGTGTTTGTTTTTATGAAAAACTTTCTTTGTAGTTTTCAATTAGCCATGGATTGTATCAAGTTTTTAAAGTACAATATACTTTAAGAAACTTGGTAACGAAGCTCTGATGTCAATTGTGGAAAACTAGAAGGGGGGTTGAATAGTTTTGCCAATTAAAACTTCCTTTTAACTATTTAGATCGACTTATGTCAATCTATTTGGACGTGTGTGTTGGATGTTGATAAACAAGCATATAAAAGTATGTAGTGAAAAGATAAGAGTAAGAAGCACAAAACCACAACGCGAGTATTTATAGTGGTTCGGCTACAAGGACACCTTCCTTGCCCTACTCCACTCCCCGAGTCACCTACTCGAGAGTTTGTAAACACTACACCAATCTCCTTATGGCGGAGAAGCCTTCACAATGTCGCCTACCCTTTTTCCGGTGCTAGGCTAACCACCGGGTTCTTTCACTCCAAGGTGAACCACACCTACACAACGTCACCTACCCTTTATAAGGTACTAGGCTAAGTACCTAGTTCTTTCACACCAAGGTGAACCACACCTACACAATGTCGCCTACCCTTTATTAGGTACTAGGCTAAGCACCTAGTTCCATTGCAATGGAGGAACTACTACCCAACACTACACCAACGACTAATCCCAAAGGAGATCCACTCCTTTTTACAACATCATCAAGGATATCAATATCCTTGGATCTAGTACTAATCTATCTTAAACACACCATATCGAATGCACATCTAAGGCACCTTTCACTAATGCCTTTAACTAGATCTTCAAGACACCCTTCACTAATGTCTTGAGTCTTGACTTCTAAGCACCCTTCAATAATGCTTCTAGTCTTGACTTCTAAGCACTTACCACAAGTGCTTATGATATGGACGATAGATACCCTTCACTAATATCTTCGTCTTGACACTTGAGACACTTTTCACAAATGTCTTCAACACTTCTTAGGAAAAGAAAAACATTCATCAACAAGAAGACTTCAGTAGTCTTAATGATGAGGAAGCATGGCAACTCATGGACTTGAGCTTGCTCGACTTCAAAGGTGGTGATCTTGCCTTTAAGAGGAACCTAGAAGATCACACAAAAATGAAACTACAAACATAGATCTCTTGGATCTGAGGTTAGAGAGTTTTTAACTCTAGGGGAAAGTATGTTAGAAAGGGGTGAGAAACAATGAAGAAATGGCTCACTATTTATAGAGGAAAAATTCTACTGTTCCCCGGATCCCACGAATCCCTTCCACAAGGGATCCGTCTAGCGTAAAGCTAGGGATCCGTGGGACGCTCCTCTTTACCCATGGGTATTTTGGTTATGGGTCATGGGTCATGGGTTGATCCATGTGTCTTTAGCTAGATACAATGTATCTCTTGAGTGCAATGCACCTAGTCACATGGGTATGGGTCAAAACCATGGGTTATGGATATTATCCATGTATGATATAAGCATGATGTCATGCAATGGGTTATGGGTCAAGCTCCATGGGTTATGGGCTTTGGGTTGTACCGAACTACATTCAATGTATTTGCCCAATGGGTTATGATACTTAAGTTTCTACCCATATATATTACCCAATATACTATATACTAGTTATGTGTATATTTTACCCAAATATGTAAACACTAGTTGTTGTACATATGTAATATTAAATCATAAAATCACTTATACTTGTTTTAGTGTTTTAGGTGAAAATGTGAATATGTTAGAAACTATTAGTTCAAACCATTTACGTATTTTATTTGTTTCGTTAAAAATGATTTTACGTTTGTTATCGACAAAACATTAAAAGATCGTAAAATATAAATAAACGTTTTTACGGCTTATTTGTATTAATAGGATCCTAAAACTCCATATGAGAGGAAACATGAACATCTTTGGGACGGAAAGAAACAACACCATTGCCATGAGCAGGAGAACCATCAAATGCTTGGGGCTTCAACTCAGTATAATTCACATAAGAATGAGCCTCGCGATCCTAAGGAAGATCTGGAAAAGGAATAATTTGAAATACCCATGTTAGGTCACCATGATATGATAACACAAGTATGTTTAGATGTAAATAAGAAGAGAGAAAGGATAGAGTGGCCGGATTCTTTCATACACAAGAATAAGTAAACATAAAGTTTATTATGAAATGAACCAACACCCTCTTAAGAGGGTTTACAATGTATTTATAGGCAAGGAAGCTGGGGCAACACTTCTAGTCCCTTTCTTGTGTTCGTTTCGGCCTTGCATAGGCTCATGGGCTTACTACATAAGCCTAGCACTAATTACAAACATATAAGCCTGTTAAGCAACCTATTACATATGTAATGACTGACACTTGAATAATAGTTACACGTGATCCCAACAATCTCCCCCTAAGGGTTGGTCATCAAGGTCATTTAGGTTGCTTGACGTCTTTCTAGCATTCTTCTTTCTTGTGAGTAGACATGCTTTAGTTTCTTTGACTTTATCAGCTCTGACATCTTTTGTGTCTTTGTTCTTTGTTCTTTATGGATGTGGTGATCATATGTTGTTGTCACTCATTCGTCAACTTCTTTGATTTAGGTGTCTCCACGTCTTTCTCCACCATGCTCACACTTCTTTTGACTTTGAATTCCAAATGTGATGTAGTTCTTGAGTCGTTAAACTTTTTAGATTCTTTGCCTTTGACGAAGAATCATCTTTGCTTTTGTGTTGCCTTTGAATTTGTGAGAATTTTCAAGTGTTCTGATGTTGTATGAGCATGGAGAGATAGTGTTGTCTTTCCTCCCAAACAATCATCAGTACCTGCATGAATATGTTAGTGAAAAATACCAATCGATCACGGTGGACTTTTCTTAGAGAATTGACCACTACGATTGCTTTACTGATGAATGTCTTGATTCCATTCACCTTGGTTGGGTGAATCAGCTGTCCAAATCCCATGAAGGACAGTTAGCATTACATTGAATATGTTCAAGTAATGACCCACATCTTCAGGACTCGATTCATGAAAGGAATCTCCTTAGCAGGATTTCTAGCACTTACAAGTTCGAATGTCGAGGGTGTTAACAGCATAGTGTGAAAACACATCTCGAATTCTTACAAAGGTTGTTCCTAAACTGGAGGCCCTCAAGAAGGCTAACACGATATACCGAAGTATATCTACAATTAAGGTGAGTCGCTGAGGTACACCGAAGCATCACCTCACGACTGTAGACCGTTTGAGACACACTAAGCATAACCCACAAGGGGTTACCGAAGTGACCTGCTGTCAGGGCTATTTGATGTTGACCCTGGCAGGAGTTTCCATTCATTCACTGAGGATCACAATTGTGAATCCTCTCATAAATGTTTTCGGCAGATTGCTAAGATATGCGAAGGACTCTAGAATATATCACTTGTGTCCTTATTGATGAACAAAAAGTGATGAAATATTAATTGTTCCTAAGAGATCTTTTTATGAATCTCGAGGCTATAGACTCGATTAGTGCGCTTTGGTTATCTTATGCGGAGACTAGGGAGAGGGTCTCCTTTTTTAATATCAACCATCTATAGAGAAAGTCGATAGATTATGCAGGGTTCCCCGTGAGAATGAAACAAGCTCTTTTGAGAGAACTTAAGTGGCTTAGAAGGTGATACGCGTACAACGCGCGTTCGGGGTCAAAGGAAACTTCCTTTTCTTCGAGCAAGTTTTTCAACCACCTAGGCAGTGAACCTAATCGTTGTAGTGTAGTATTACTTGGGATTGATATCGTTCTCTAGGGGAATAGGAATGCTAGTCAGAAGTTACTACGCTAAGGTTGGGGTTGAGGAAGATTATTTTTTATCTTTTTTTTATATTTTTTAGAAAATTGAAATTACGAATCTCGGGGTATTGGAATTGGGGGGTAGGTATTTCTACCGATTACTCTACTATTCTAATTATCTAATTAACTAAGCTAAGGGGTATTCTATGTCTAATTGATGTGTGCTCGTATGATGATTACAGATGTGTTTACCTAGATACTATTACTCCCTAGTTATCTCCTATTGATGGTTGAATTGTCACATCCTTATTCTTAACGTGTTGTGTCTTCTAAGGTCATAGGGTATGCATTTTTCCCTAACTCTTTGAGGATACCTTAAGGTTATTGCCTACAAAATCTCTAGGATTCATAAACTAACTCTAAGATTATCTTTGGATTTCTAGCCTACAATAACTCTAGGCGATTATAAACTAATGTTCACAAAGATTACTCAAGCATTAAAAACACAACGAATGACCTATCGCAATCCTAGTTCAATTACATATAAGATAAGAGACAACCAATCAATATTCAATACCTAGGTTTCATAGATCTAAGCAAACACACAAGTAAATTAGCCAGACATGGAAAACATGCAAGCATACACACATACAATTGAAGACATAATTGAATTAATGAAGTAAATTACTTATCTTGTTGTAAAATAGGGTATGAGAACCGTAAGATACTGCCCAAGACAGTCAAAAATCGTTATTAGGTTTGACTCCACAAAACTACCTCTCTAAAAGTCTGAAAATTCGAATTCTATATATAGAGTTACAACTTGCGACGGCGTCACTCTTTAAATGTGACGTCGTCAGATCGCCCCCATTAGGGTTTCGTCTTGACCACGTCAACCTTGTGACGGCGTCACCTTATGGTTGTGACGCCGTCGGGATCTGAATCTAGGTCGTCTGATTTGTGACGCCCTACTCTTTAAAACCTGACGCCGTCGGGTACAAAATAGCAATTTCGCTACTGAGCCGTCACAAATTTGGAGCACATTGTGATGGCGTCGCCCTCTAACTGTGACGCCGTCACCTTCAATTCCATCAGCTTGAGTGTCTTGATCTTGACTTGGCCATTTTCTTCATATATTCATGCCTTTTCGTCCGAATAAGTGTCATTCCAGCAATTTACCTTCAAGAGACCTAAAAAGTGAAAAGGAACGAAATTAAGCAGTAACGGATATAAAAGTGGTCGATTAAGGGCTTTGATGACCCCTCAAAAGTGTACCTTTTAAATCCTTATCAAATATCCCTACACTTGGTATTTGCTTGTCCTCAAGCACATGTGCTTTTGGCCAATTAATTTATAAGTTAGGGGTCATGAAGCATTAGTTTAGAACAATTCACAACAAGTATAAGCCCCGCAAAAGTCATAACAAGCACGGAAATTACATACTAGCAACTCACAAGGGGTGTTTGGATACTCTCATCTCTCGGGTGTATATGAAATATATCAAATTGGAAATGGAAGATAAACACTCATTAACCGGTCCCAGTACATAGATTACCATAGGCTTGAGACTAGATCAAACCCCCATCGCTTTGGTGTAAGCACCTAGGAAAAACTATCCAAGAGGTCTTTTAAAGGGTTGTAATGTTAGGCTTACGGTAGGGAAACAAAGGGTTTGGTGGGATAGGCGATTTAGTGGTGGCAAGTCAAAAATATTTATGTTACAAGCATGAGAAGAATGGCGTTGCTAAGCCAAGACTCGACACTCTAAACTCTAGATAACTTGAAACAAACAAACATAAATTTAAAGATAGATGTAAGATGGTAGCCCGTATATTTTTTTCATTTTTTCATTTTTTTTTCATACACTTTTACTCTACCATCCTCTACGATAACATCAAAATAATAGGGATTTATAGGCACATCCCTACACTTGAGTTTTTATTACTCTAACACTAATTTGACCTAAATTGAAAAGATTAAAACACTTGGAGTACATTATTACGTACATAAAGGGAATTTGAATTTAACGTTCCTTCCCGTCACTTCATAAAATTTAAATTTTCCGATGAGTCTCAATCATCCCAAAACTGTGTACAAAGGATATGACTCGACTTACCAACTTAGGCAAGCAACTAGATAATTGAACTAAGGGTTTAGTATGCTGACAATAATACACTAAAAGTGAGTGCATACAAGGTAGGCTAAGGCGATTTGGGTGTACATTTGGGGGTGGATTGTAAACAATGCTCTTCATTGATATTCCGGAAAACCGAAACATCACGAGAACCGCTAAAAGGATAGGCTCTGAGGGGTTAACTAGGGGTATTGTGTACTAAAGATGAGTACAACGCAAGGGTGTGGGGGAATTACTCAACCGATGTAGAAGAAGTAATTATAATACGGGTATCAAACAAGGGTTATCCTAATACCTCTTATCATTTAGTTATTCCTAACTACACAAGTGTAGTCTCACTAGCGATCTCGGAATGCATCACAAAATAAGTTCTAGAATCTATTATACTACCGGTACACTCTCGAAGCATTAAAGATGAATGCTTTAATTCCTACAAATCTAAGGGCGATCCTCACATTTTGGGGTGGAATTTGAGTGGTAAAGGGTTTTGTGCTAGTCATATAACTTCCTATCCATGAGACGCTTTATTAAGACTAATGGTCCACTCCTACATGTCATGAAAAATTTTAAATTTGGTGCCAAAATTACCCTAACCGATATTTCTCATGGTTTATTACACAATTGAATTTAAACAAGGCAAATAGTCAAGGATAAGCATAGTTTCAAAGTTCCCATTTTATTTTCCCTCCCTACACTTAAACTGAACATTGTCCCCAATGTTCCCCGAAAGTATCAAAGTTATGATAATGGAAGGTAATTAAAAACGAAAGAAACTAATACTCCCCTGATTAGCTCGGTAGGATCCGTGTGAATTAGTGGTTAAATTCTTCTTCCAGAAGAATGTATGCGTGAAAAGCTCCATCCAATCTTATGTATCTTCTTCTTGATAAATAAAACCTGCACACTTGAAGAAAACAAACAAAACTTTCGCGTAAAATAGGCGGTAACACTATATATGACTCTACTAAACTAGTATATAATGCTTGTGGAATGGATGTTTACAGATTTTCTGGAAAATTAAGACCCGAGAAATTCTAAAAATTTATAAGTAGCACAGAAAACGAGAAAAAGTTATAAGCTGTTCCTGCTCCTTCTGACGCCGTCAGGTTATCCTGACAGAAAATGGTCTGCGATTTTCTGGAAAATTTATATCTTTAGAATCTGGAAAAAAATTCTGCAAAACATCCATTATGACTCGATACAAGCATTTGACTCTAACAAACACACATGTATATCTTTTTAATAATCGTAACTATAATGTTCACGTCCTTTTTTTGAAAATATGCGTAATCCTCCCTACACTTATCCCTGTTGTAAAATACCTTTATATGTAATTAAGACGAGGTTAAAGACAAAATAAGGCATTTTCACAAATTCAAACATGAGAATAAACAATCAATAAAAGATATACGACACACAAACAAGCAAACAATTAAACATGGGTTGCCTCCCACGAAGCGCTTTTCTTTATTTATGAGTCTTGTAGCTAGACTCGAAGTCGTGCCCCTACGTAACTTCATTACCATCACCTTCTTCCTCATGACGGTCTCTATTGGGGTTTTCCATGTTATAGTAATGCCCTATTATGCATCTTTCTAAGAATTCGTCTTCTCCCTAATCGGTTCTATATTCCGGTCCTAGTTTCAAGCAACCCTTATAGAAACCGAAAATCTTATCCATCACATAATCTACTCCCTTCTCCTTATCCTCCTCGTTCCTATAGTAGACCTATAGCTTAAGTTCCTTTTCATCATTGGATAGTGATGAAAATTTGATGTGGGCCCAAGTGTTCATGAACAGGCCATGATGTTTCTGGAGGCCCAAGATCGTGTGACAAAAGGGGCCTCACTAAAATGGGCATAACTTGGGCTACGGGGCTCCGTTTTAGGCGAATTACCAGTCAAATCGAATCTTGGAACTTTCGAGCCCCGAAACACTCTATTTTATGAGTTATTTGCATTTTAGTGTTTTTTCGGGTTTTTTTGGACTTTGTTTATGTAATAACTTTCAGCCCGTTTGTCTTCTAGGGCCCGTTTCTGTTTTGTAGTCCTATTTAAGACTTCCTTTGTAATGTGGAATAATCAGTTTTATGAAATACCAAAAGTCTATTTTTGGCAGCTTTGCTAAGAATTCCCTATAATCGGCATTCGGGTGAATCAACGATTATTGGTAGGATCGTTCCTGGTATTTGTGTGAATCAACAGGTCCGATTTTTGTTATCTCGTTATTTAGTCTACATCAAAATTTCTAAATCTTAAATGGCATTTGATAAGCTACGTCATTGGTCTCATCTTTGAGTCTAAGTATACCTAATGACGGATCATAAGTCATCCCGATGTTTTCTATGAAAGGTTTTCCTAGAATAACGTGGGACAAGCTGGGATCTATGGTCGTACTAATATCATTCACAACTATGAAATCCGTAGGATACGTGAAACTACCGACATAGACGGGCAGTCCCTTAACTCTACCAAGGAAATTACAACTAACCCTAGGATTATCGGGATCTTGCCTAGTTGGGATAGGCTCCTCCATTACCCAATTATAGTAGGTGCTAGTCATGATATTTATCGAGGACTTGCGATCAATGTAGGATTTTGCCACAAAAAGATGTCCTATGAAACAAGGTATGTTAAGATTCCAAGGGTTCCTAAACTTGATCCTAGGGCTTCTCCTAACATACATGTGACGGAGGTCGCGTACTAAGTGTGGGTGGTGAGAGAGTTCCTCTTCCGTAGGAAACTTATTGAAATAGTCATTGCCTACTTCATCTATTTCATCGGTCGATTCGTTCTTAGGAGTCTCACTAACCTCAAGTACCGTTTCATAGTTCTTAACTCTACCCGTTCCATTGCTCATACAACATCAGAACACTTGAAAATTCTCGGACCCTTAACTCTACCCGTTCCATTGGTACGCAAGGATGCGTAGTCAACGGAAGCTTGTTCGGGGAGTCTTGTGCAAGTGCGAGTGTCATGAGGGCCACTAAATAGCTCACAAAAGGAAGAAACTTTGTTCACTTGGCGTGAAGACTTAGGATTTTCGTAGGAGCTCATTAGGAATTTGACTTGATCTTCAAGCTCGAGCATCCTACGGTCCGAAGGTCGTGAGTCAATGGGAGGCAAGGAGATTGCCTTTACGGTTTTGGGCAACTCACGGGGGTCATTCCAACTTTTGTTTTCATATAGAGCAAGGTCCTCTATTATACCCCACGATTCTTCCGCTGTGAGATCACTAAGTTTACCATCGGCCGCTTGGTCAATGGATCGCTTAATTGGGAAGTTGACATGATCAAAAAAGAGTTGGACTTGAAGCCAAAGATCAATGCCGTGATGAGGGACTCTATGGAGTAAGTCCTTGAATCGAGTCCATGCTTCGTAGAGAGATTCACCTTGATGTTGTTGGAACATCAAGATTTCATTCCTAAGCTTAGTAGTTCTCCCCGATGGGAAAAATTGGGCAAGGAAACGAGAGGTGAGATCATCCCAACTTGAGATGGAGCCGGCGGGAAGTCGCTCAAGCCAATTACTAGCTTGGTCCCGTAGAGAGAATTGGAAGAGACGCAAGCGCATGGTCTCCCAAGTAGTAGCATCGAGGTCGATGGAATCGGCGATTTTAAGGAATTCCTTAAGATGCTGATTAGGATCTTCGGAACGAAGTCCATGGAATGCACATCCGTTTTGCACCAACCGGATGGTGTCGGATCGAAGGGCCGTAGTTTGGGGTTGGTCGGGAAGCTCAATGGTGTTCCTATAGCCTAGATGGCTTGGTCTTGAGTATTCACCAAGAGTACGGCCTCTTGGTAGGTCATTTGGTGGTGGGTTGATGAGTGGGGGTTGATTATCACCTTCCATGATGAAAAGTGATAAGATTACTAACAAAGGTCACGAAGAAGAGGGATAGACTACAAGGAAGCTAAAAATGAGAAAAAAAATCTTACTTGATAGGAATCAAGCAAGGGAACCTAAACAAGGTGGAAATCTAACTAGCTATTCTATTCCCCGGCAGCGGCGCCAAAAACTTGATACGCGTACAACGCGCGTTCGGGGTCAAAGGAAACTTCCTTTTCTTCGAGCAAGTTTTTCAACCACCTAAGCAGTGAACCTAATCGTTGTAGTGTAGTATTAAGGTAAGCCTCGGGATTGATATCGTTCTCTAGGGGAATAGGAATGCTAGTGAGAAGGTACTACGCTAAGGTTGGGGTTGAGGAAGATTATTTTTCTTATCTTTTTTTTATATTTTTTAGAAAATTGAAATTACGAATCTTAAGGTATTGGAATTGGGGGGTTGGTATTTCTACCGATTACTCTACTATTCTAATTATCTAATTAACTAAGTTAAGCGGTAGTCTATGTCTAATTGATGTGTGCTCGTATGATGATTAAAGATGTGTTTACCTAGATACTATTACTCCCTAGTTATCTCCTATTGATGGTTGAATTGTCACGTCCTTATTCTTAACGCGTTGTGTCTTCTAAGGTCGTAGGGTATGCTTTTTTCCCTAACTCTTTGAGGATACCTTAAGGTTATTGCCTACAAAATCTCTAGGATTCATAAACTAACTCTAAGGTTATCTTTGTATTTTTAGCCTACAATAACTCTAGGCGATTATAAACTAATGTTCACAAAGATTACTCAAGCATTAAAAACACAACGAATGACCTATCGCAATCCTAGTTCAATTACAATTAAGATAAGAGACAACCAATCAATATTCAATACCTAGGTTTCATAGATCTAAGCAAATACACAAGTAAATTAGCCGGACATGAAAAACATGCAAGCATACACACATACAATTGAAGACATAATTGAATCAATGAAGTAAATTACTTATCTTGTTGTAAAATAGGGTATGAGAACCCTAAGATACTGTCCAAGACAACCAAAAATCGTTATTAGGTTTTACTCCACAAAACTACCTCTCTAAAAGTCTAAAAATTCGAATTCTATATATAGAGTTACAACTTACGACGGCATCACTCTTTAAATGTGACACCGTCGGATCGTCGCCATTAGGGTTTCGTCTTGACCACGTCAACCTTGTGACGGTGTCACCTTATGGTTGTGACGCCGTCGGCTTCATCTTCTGACGCCGTCGGGATCTGAATCTAGGCCGTCTGAGTTGTGACGCCCTACTCTTTAAAACCTGATGCCGTCGGGTACAAAAAAGCAATTTCGCTACTGAGCCGTCAAAAATTTGGAGCACGTTGCGATGGCGTCGCCCTCTAACTGTGACGCCGTCACCTTCAATTCCAGCAGCTTGAGTGTCTTGATCTTAACTTGGCCATTTTCTTCATATATTCACGCCTTTTCGTCCGAATAAGTGTCATTCCAGCAATTTGCCTTCAAGAGACCTAAAAAGTGAAAAGGAACGAAATTAAGCATTAACGGATATAAAAGTGGTCGATTAATGGCTTAAATGACCCCTCGGTAGTATACCTTTTAAATCCTTATCAGAAGGTTTAGTGCAGTGCGTCACTGGGTCCATGATGACTTTGTCTTCAATACCGGTGTCATCTTTGTGACAACCAGTAGCATATGAGTTGAACCCGATGTCTACCCTAAGTAGAATCATATGGAGGGCTATTTCTTTTAACCCTTTTCTTTAAATTTTCTTTTTAATTCTTCAACTCCTTCTTTCTCCGTTTCTTATATTCTCCTTTTTTTCCAATCAAACCTAAGGACTTCTAATACTAACTTGTTTATGTGCGCGAAAGATCGAGGCGTGATACCCTAATCGCAACTTGAATATGATGGATTTATGTTAAGAACTAGAACAATATTACCCGGAATGATAACTTGTTTATGTGAGATATGAGTTTATGCCTTCTTGCTTTCTTAATGTTCAATGATTGTTTGCTTAATTATTGAATGCATGTTTATTAGAAAGCTTTTGTCTTTGATTAGTTATTCTAATATAATATCTCTTGATATATATATATATATATATATATATATATATATATATATATATATATATATATATATATATATATATATATATATATATATATATATGATACATGCTCTTAAATGCTAAATGATTATCATGATTTGCGTTATATTTGTATTTGCTCCTTATGTGCATTTTACATGATTTGCGTGTTAATTGTGCACCCACACTATGTTGTTTTGGCACATAATGAATTAAGTATGCCAATCACAATAAACTTTTAGATGTCATATAGTCTTACACATTAATCCCTTTGATTATTGTGTTGATGCATGCATAAGTACACTTGCGTTTGATAAAAATCTATTTTGAACATTTAGGCGGTTTCTAGTGTCAAAATCTAAAAGTTAAATTAGTCGTAAAATTGTCGTAAAACTCCCAAGTCCTTATACACATGTTTCCTTGATCATCATCTCGAATTCTTCCAATTGATCCACTCTTTTATCAAGGTAAGTGATTGTACAATAGATTGCACTACCAGGCTTCGATGATGATCAAAGGTATGAGGGGTGTATGTTCCATCCAAGACTTGTCTTTCACCTGAGAATAAGAAATACGAAACACTACGTTAAGTGATTACGCAGGGGTACGACCCTGCGAACCACCTCCGGCGTGAGAGTAAGTATGAGTTATGGCTGTATAAGTATGTGTAAGTAAAGAGATGAGTGTGAAATGGGCACTTCTGCGCGAATGTCGGAGATCATGGGGGCGTCCCATGATTGTGGGTAACCGCTAGGGCTTAGTGACCCACGTTCTCAAACTTGGCGGGGAAGCCAGGAAAGAGAGGGAGATCGTGGGTTTGACCAAGTCAGGAGATGCTTCTATCCGTTACTCCTTCGTCAGCCATACCCCAAAGGGCCTAGGGCTTCGAATGGCGAATTCCCCGTAGGTAACCTTCGTGCTTACGAATGGTTTGACGCCTATGGATATTCTGGCATCCTAACTTGGGCCTTCGAATAGAAAGGCTTCGACACGTCTCGGAGGAGTGTCCTTCGAGCTGTTCGGAGGGTACATCATCAAGCCCCCCAGTCGAAAGTGATGCATATGATCGAAGAGGCATTGCTTTCGACTTCAGGCTTCAAAAAAATACCCTTTCACTGCTAAGCTTATCAATTAGAAGATAACTATGCGCCTAACTAGCGCATTTAATGCTAACTAATTTTCTCGGCTGCCCGCTACAGGAATCACAATTCCCCATTTTACCCGGAGACCAAAAGACTTTTATTTGAAATTTAAAAATTGATTGAATCAGATAAGAGTAAATATTGAGGACACGTGTGCGGCTTGAAAGATGGTAAAAAAGAGTATTTAAAGAGGGGTTGTTGAAACCCTAAAGCACTTTTACTATCTCCGTTTTCTTTTTCACGCAATAAACCTTTTGAGCGCACACCATCTTCGAAAACAAAGGTAACAATTCCTCTTTACTTGTAGTTTAAAATAGAAGTATGGATTCCAAGTTTATCATTAAACAACAAAAATGTACATTAACTGCACAAGATTTACACGATCACCTAGCTGATTATCCAATCCCACTGGAGTATAAAATCATGTTACCCAAGTCGAATTAGGGTATCTTTGATGCTCCACAAGGTTTCGTAGGGCTATACACACATGCATTTAGCCACTCCAACCTTAGGATTCCCCTGCACCCACTTATATTAGAGTTTATGCAGTACTACAAGGTTCATATTTCTAGATTCAACCCCTTTGGTTTAGCCAAACTGACCACATTTATAGTAATGTGTAAAGCATACGGCTATGAACCAACTCTGAAGGTGTTAAGAGGTGTTTTGAACTTGTATCCTGGGGGTAATTGGTTAACCTTGGCTAAGAGGCCTGAAGGGGATGTGCCAATTCTGTTTGGGAGAGTATACACTAACATAACAGCTTGGAAGGGCAGTTTTTTCTATGTGCAAAACACTTTTATCCCACCCAATTATCCAGAGTTATTGAGTAAGGAGTATATGTTTGATGCAAAACGATACAATGACCCCTTGCCATATGAGGTGCGAAGGGATCCATGCTATCAGCGTTTGGCTAGATACCCTGTTGATGTGCAAGTGTTCCGCGAGCCAATCTTGTACATGGCTGGGATTGCCCAGAGCTAGGAGGGGTCTCCCAAGAAGCATGTTATCATATACCATGGACAGAGTATGTTTTTCAACTTCTATTTAAGAAGGACCAATGTAGCACTGATATTTATTTTTTCTTGTTTCTTTTTTGCAGAGATGTCATTCAGGAACTTTATGTACCAAGATATGGATTAAGACTTGAGCTTCATGCCCGCTGAGAAGGCCAAAGAGTCTTACGGTGTTGGCTCTCCTTCCACATCTGTCAACAACAATGAGGTGGATACTCCAAAGCCGAAGCCAATTGCATCAGCACCCCCGCAACTTGCACTTGAGGGTCCTTCTCAACTTGTTGAGAATGTTGAAGACTCGGACGATCCTGCAGAGGAGAATGTCCAGGTTATAGGTTCCACTGGGATAGCGGATAGGTTGAAAAGCCAAAAGGGAACAGTTGGCAAGGCAGTGAAGTCAACCAACAAGAGGAGAAATCCCCTCCCCACCTCCGGATCTAGGGCCGTGAGGCAAAAGAGTGCTGAAGGCAAGAATATTGTGAAGTCTGCCTTTGAGTTGCCAGATGAATCTGTGGAAGTGCATGGTAAGCAGTTTCTCCTTGTAAAACATGTGAAGTGATAATTGTCATAATTAACGCAGTCCTTATATATTGTATTGGTCGCAGGCCTTCCTGAAACGAAGGAGCTTCCCAATGCTTTGGCTTGTCACCGGATTGTGGATCATGTCACCCCCCTCAATGGAAAGATTTGCTGGACAATATGTCCATTGAAAAGGTTTGTGACATGCATGACAATGGTGTAGCGAGGCAGGCAGTTTTGGATAATCATCTAAATGGCAGAACCAAAGAGTTGCTTAGGGCTGTTACCAAGGCAAGACAGGAAATGGATGTCATGTTGGAAAGGGAGAAACATAGGGATAAGGAGTATGCAAAGTTGGAGGCCAAGTGTGATGAGATTGAGAAGGACCTTGAGAAGAATCCTCTCATTCAAGACCTCCGTCAAAAGGTTGCAGTATTGACAACTGAAATTTTCAAACTCAAGGTAGAGGAGGGTAGGGTAGTGACTCTCATTGGTCAAAATGCTATGCTTGAAGCGAAGTGTGCTGGTTTAGAGAGTGAAAGATCTAGGATTGGAGAGGTGGAAGTGAAACTAAGGGAGGAGATCGATGGCTTGCAGATGAGATACAAGATGCTGCAAAAGGATCGCGCGGAGGTTGTATCTAAGGTGGTGCCATATATAGCCATGGGACTCTATCACAGTGATGAGTTGGGAGCACAAATGTGGAAGGTCATTAAATCAGCTATTTTTCATGGACAGTGCTTGGCATTGGAGGAGGCTGCCAAAATAGGTAAGCCCGTGGACCTCTCCAAGATTGAATGTTACCGTCCCACATCTAAAGCTCAATATGATGAGGCAGGAAATGCATTTTCAACTGCAGAGTACTTCTTCCTAGCTGAAGCTACCAAAGATCCTATGGCACCTTTAGAAGATCTCCTTTCCAAGAAGCTTCGCAAGCTTAAGCCTACTGTGGAAAACTAGAAGGGGGGGTTGAATAGTTTTACCAATTTAAAACTTCCTTTTAAATATTTAGCTCGACTTATGTCAATCTATTTGGTTGTTTATGTTGGACGTTGATAGATAGATATATAAACGTGTAATGAAAGATAAAGAGTAAGAAGCACATCACCACGACACAAGTATTTATAGTGGTTCGGCTACAAGGACACCTTCCTTGCCCTACTCCACTCCCCGAGTCACCTACTCGAGAGTTCGTAAACACTACACAAACTCCTTATGGCGGAGAAGCCTTCACAACGTCGCTTAACCTTTTTCCGGTACAAAGCTAAATACCGAGTTCTTTCACACCAAGGCGAACCACACCTAACACAACGTCGCCTACCCTTTATACGGTGCTAGGCTAACCACCGAGTTCTTTCACACCTTAGGAGAACTAATCCTATCACAACGTCGCATACCCTTTATTAGGTACTAGGCTAAGCACCTAGTTCCATTTCTATGGAGGAACTACTACCCTTCACGACACAACACCTAAGCTCGAGGAGATATACTCCTTGTTACAACACCATCAAGGATATGACCATCCTTGTAAATAAACAAATACTTATATGTATAACGATGCACCTCATCGATTATACGACCTAGGCATTTCTTCACAAATGCTACTTGATTTGATTCTTTGGCATCCTTCACTAATGCCTTTGACACAACGCTTGGCACCCTTCACTAATGCCTTCGTCTTGACACCTTTAGCATCCTTCACTAATGCCTTGACACGGATGATGAGCACCTTTCACTAATGCTTTCATCTTGACACATTTAGGCATTCTTCACTAATGCCTTCAACCCAACATCTAAGAAGAAAGGAAGAACTATCAACAAGAGAACCTTAGTAGTCTTGATGATGACGAAGCATGGCAACTCATGGACTTGAGCTTGCACGTCTTCAACGAAGTGGTGATGTTTCCTTTAAGAGGAACCTAGAAGATCACACAAAAACAAAAGACAAACTACATAGATCACTTGGATCTGAGGTTAGAGGGTTAGAATACTTGGGGGAAGTATGTGTGTAAAACCATCATTAGAAAGGAAGAAATGGCTCTCTATTTATAGAGAAAATTCTCTACTGTTTCCCCGGATCCCACGGATCCCTTTCACTTGGGATCCGGCTAGCACAAAGCCAGGGATCCGTGGAACGCTCCTCTTTACCCATGGGTATTTTTGGTTATGGGTCATGGGTCATGGGCTATGGGTTGATCCATGGTTTTCTTTCTAGATACAATAAACTTGGTTAAGTGGTATATATAAAACCATGGGTTATGGGTCAATACCATTTGCTAGTTTTTACCCATTTAGTATATACTTGTTTTTACCCATTTTAGTATACTTAGTTTAAGTATATGCTAACCCAATATGTAAACACTAGTTGTTGTACATATGTATTTAAATCATAAAATCACTTATACTTGTTTTAGTGTTTTATGTGAAAGCGTAAGTGTGTTAGGAAACTATTAACTCAAACTATTTACGTATTCTATTTGTTTCGTTAAAATGATTTTACGTTTGTTATCGACAAAACATTAGAAGATCGTAAAATATAAATAAACGTTTTTACGGCTTATTTGTATTAACACCTACGACTCCTACCAAGAAGACAGTATCTACCAAGCCTACCTCAGTTCAACCATCTCCCACTACTTCCCCCAAGAAGCAGGAATGAAGGCTGCCATGTTGGCAGTAATTTGGTTTCAAGGGTGGCATGTAGCCTTTAAGACAATTTATGTTATTTGACAATGTTTTTCTGGTTCTCTAAACAATTTAAATATTTGTGATGTATGGCCGTGGGCCAAAGACAACGTAATTGGGGCTTAGGCTCCTTATGCAGGTAAAAGGGCACTAGCCCTTATTTTGAATGGTATAGTGTGGGGGAGTACCTCTACACACTTAGTTATTATTTGTGTTTGTCTTGTGAACTTCTCTTACGCCATTTTTCCGACGCTTAACTTTTACATCCTAAGGTTAAACAACCTCATTGTGTGTAAATTTCAACACCAAAAGTATAATGACCAAATTTGATCATTGACAGAGGGTCACGACCCACTCTATCTCAAATCCTTTAGGTAGTATGGCTTTGTATATACTTTCACAAGTGCCATAAACTACAAGGAGAGTTAATGTGAATGTTTTAGTAGGCTTAAATGATGAGGAGTTTATTACACCTTATGCCCTTTTATTCGACATTGAAACTCATAAATGACTTGGCTGAACAAATCTTTGTGTTTAAGAAACAGAGCAAGAGATTTGTGGGAAATGTCTTATTTATCATTGAATTGGTAGAGAGGATTACATCATTCTTGAAATGAAAACTAAGACAACTACCAATAATGTTTGTTTTCCCTTGAGAAGCTTCTAATTACAAGAATGAAAAAAGTAAAAGTACTTCTTAAACATAGAACTTTTGAAGGTTCGTACCATTCCATGTCTTGTCGATGGGTTCTCAAAGAAGAGTGGCCAATTTGTAGGCTCTGTTGCCGTAGGCCTCAGCTACCATGTAAGGTCCTTCCCAAGTTGGTCCCAGCTTTTCCTGGTATTCTACTTTTCTTGCACTGTTGAGGCGTATCACATATTCCCTAGGCTTGAAGGTGGAAGGCCTGACCCTTTTGTTATAGTAGCCTTCGATCTTATGCTTGTATATAGCTTCTCGGATGGAGGCTAATGAGTGTCTAAATACTCATCATTTATGTACCATTTAAACTGCAAAAACATCTGAAAACACTCAGAAATGCATCAAAATGATAAAAATATCACAAATAAGTGTTTTATGTGTTTTAAATGCAAAAATGTCAAAATCTGGTGAAAAACCTATCAAGTTTGCATAATTGCCAGTTTTAGTCCCCCAAGTTTCAAAAGTTGTCAAAAACAGTCCCTGGTAAAACAAAATAAAGAAAAATGTTATTCAAGGTCCCTGAAATATTCTAAGTTGTCAAAAATGGTCCTTGAATAAATCTTTTGTCAAATGGCAGAAAAGGTCCTTCAACTTTCAAAAATGTCAAGTTTGGTCCTTGGGAATTTGAAAATGTCAAAACTAGTCCTTGTACTATGGAAGCTTGTCAATTTTGATTCCTTGTGTGAACTTTGGAAAATTACAGGATTGGTCCCTCAAGTTTGGAAGAATTGCACAAATAGTCCTTAGCATTATTAAAACCAAAGCCTTGTCAAAACCTGAATTGGACCCCTGCCTTTAAACCATTTTGACCCCCTTCATATTTTGACCCCCTAGTCAAAACCAGTCAAATACTGGTTTTCCCTCCCAACTGGGTTTCTTCCCCTCACTTGACTGCTACACCCTGCAACCTCTCACCCATCACCTCCCACCTCACCTTATCTCCTCAAAACCTCACCCACATCATCATCACACCTAGCCACCCCCCCCCCTAGTGCTAGCTCAGTCCACACAGGTCAAAATAGGATTTCCCGCCAAAAAAATGATCAAATGGCCAATATCAATTCTAGGCATCCAATGGTTGAGATGAGAGATGGGATTTGCTCAGAGACTAGTGGGAAGCTGTTTGGGTATAAAAGAAAGAAGAAAAGCAAGAAGAATGGCAAGTAGTTAGTTTTTAGTTTCATTTGTATGTCGTTTTTTCCTTAAAACTGTTTTAATTAGCTTTTAGAATGTAATATTAAGCTTTTATGTATTAAACAATAGCTACTTAATCATTGCAACTCAATTCAAGTATCAATTAAAAGTTTCATTTCAGTTTCAAGTTTTTATGTACACTGTTTAAAATTTCAAATTCAAACTCTATTGTCCTAGCTTCTAATAACTTATATTTAAGTACAAATAAGCTCACTTAAGCTCATTATTGCTTTTGGAAAGCTTACAATACAGCTTCAAGCAATTTTCATGTTAAGTCAACAAAAGTCAACTCAAGAAGCAAAAATTGGTTTAAGCAGTTTGGAGATGGAATGGGGCTGGTGCAGAGTGGAATTGGGTTGGATTTGGTTAGATTAGAATAGTTTGGGTTTGGTTTAAGCTTCACAAATAAGCTGGGAACTTGTAAGTTTGTATCTCCTTTTCATGTTGTATGCAGTTTGCAGTTTGTGTTTGTGTTTGAACATGTGATCATTAAAACCTTTTTAACCTATTTAACTAGTTGTGATTAAGGTATTTAGAATCAGTTTAAGTGAATAGTCATATTGGATCAGTGGTTATATCATTTTATGTGCAAAACAGTAGTTTAAAGCAGTGTTTGGTATTAGGTGTTAGACTGTGTTTAGGGTTTGTTCAGTGTATAAGGATTGTTGTTTTGGGTCTATTGAATTCATTTATACTCATTCTAGTCTTTACTTTGCACTCTAGAACTACAAAAGTCAAAATCATGGGTTAATTGTCTTAACTGCTTATCTGTTAAAAGTTTCAAAAAGCAAAAGCTTGTTTTATGTTCAAAACTCATAGATATAGCTTGCATTAGGTTTCATTCATCTTAATACATGATATTTAGTCATTAAATCAAGGTTAAAGTTCATTAATGTCAACATTTCAATTTTGTCAAAAGTCAAGAAAAACTTGCAAAAGTCAGTTTTTGGCCAACTGAGTTGATTTTTAGTGGATTCATTTCTGGGTCAAAATCAGTAAAACTTGTAGCTTTAAAAAGTTCAACTGGTCTAGTTTATTGTTGTGATTTTTGTATATTTTTGTAAATTTTCTTTAAGCTCTTAAATGGCTTTTCAAATGGGCTTAATATGCCCTGTGCAACTGACTCAGTGAATACTGAGTCTGCACAGGGTCTTGCAGGCCTTGCAACCAGCTCCAAAGAGCTTTTCTAGGTCTCAGTTTTGGTTTACAAGTAGCCAACCAGGTCTTCTTGAGGTTCCAACAGTTGGTTTTGATTCTCAGCTTATTGGGCAGCTTATTTGTAAGCTACAAAGAAGCCCTCAAAACTGTTCTTAACACTTGGTTCTCAAAACATCAAATCATGGCAGTTTGCAATTTATAGGTTTAGGATAGTTGTAGTAAGTTGTTTTCAAGTAGTTTCAACATAATATAGCTTCTGTGAAGGTTTGGTGCTCAGTTGAACCCTTGTGCTTATTCCAAGTGCTTATTTATAAGCACTTACAATAGCAGTTTCAATTTCCTACACACAACCACCTGTTTTTCTATTTTTTCTAGATTCATAATATTATTTTAGAGTTTTCCTGAATTTTTCACATTTTTCTAGGCCAGTTTACTATTTTTCTTAATTAAAAACAGTTTTTAAGTCATTTTAATTAGCTTTTATTGCAATTAAATCAGAAAAAGTTCAAAAAAATAATTTTTCATTTTTTTTAAGTTTAGATAAATATAAAAAGTAAAAAAATTATTTTTCCAGATTTTTCATAGTTTAATTTGTAATTTTTAGCATTTTAATTAGTTTTAAATAGTTTAAAATTCATAAAAAATAGAAAAATAATCAGAAAAATATAAAAATAGTTTTGAAAAATCTCTTTTGTTATTTTAGATTTTTCCAAGTCATAATTTTATTTTTCTAGCTTTATTTCCTATTTTCTTGTAATTTAGGTTATTATTAAATAGTTAAAATTAGTTTTTAATTAATAATAATTAATTTAATAGTTATAAAAATAATTTTCCTTTTCTAAAAAGTTTCTCATATCATTAGGTTTGTAAAAATGACATTTTCATATTTTTAGGATTAATATTGCTTCAGTTTCATATTTTCCTTTGTACGTCACGTAGTTTTTAATTCAGTTTTATAAAAACATAAAATCAAAAACATCAGTTTAAAAATAGTGATAGCGTTTATTTAATATAGTTTATCTTTTTAATTTTCTTTAATTTGCATTTAAGCCCCCTGTAGTTTATGTACTCTTTCTTTAGTTATAATCAATCACATCTCTTTTCCCGTTCAAATCTTCTCGATCACTATACGTTTGACTATTCTCGCACAGCTCGTTGGGACTTAACGACCTGGGGAAACACTATACTCTCCTGGACTTCATTGCATTGGTGTTTAAACTGTTTGAAGTTTCTTACGGTCGGTCATTCACAAGTGGCCGGTTTGTGTGAGAAAACTTGACGGTTTTGCACCAATCAAATTTTGGCGCCGCTGCCGGGGAGCAGTGCTAATAGTCTTACGTTTAGCAGATTAGTGATTTGAATATTCACTCCTTGTTTATACCATCTATATGTTTATATTTTCTTATAAAAATCAAAAACCCAAAAAGATTTTCATTCTTTGTTTTTACATCATGTTTTTCAAAAATACCAAAAATATTCCTCTTTACCCTCTTACCCTTTTTGATTCTTTATCCCTTTACCCTCTATCCATTTGATTCTAACTTCTTCTGTTCTCATGGAATCTCTCGAATACGACGAATTCTGGGACGAAGCTGAAAAACTTCAGACTTTATCACAAATGTCAAGAATTCGTGTTGTTCGTGATGATCCATTAATTATGCGTAGGGAAATAGAACGAGAAACCGGGGTGACAAAGGACCAGGTACTTCCCTCTAATAATGGAAATACTAAATACGTCCAACCTACGGTTATCCAAAGATCTAAACCCTCAATTGCTCCTAAGCCGTCTAGAATTGATTCTAAACTTTCACGATTTACGGTTAAAAGCAAACATGCAGAATTTAGACCGGTGACTAGCAAGAATGACTTGCCTAATCTTCACGTTTCTCAAGAACCAGAACCAGAGACCATAACGGAAGTGGTGGAAATTGCTAGCTCTCAGAGCACACCACTTGTCCCACCTCCGGATTTTTTAAAATGTTCTTCGAGACTTGATAGTCATTCAGATCACCATGTTGGTTTTATTGATTCTTTGAATAAACCGATTCCGTCTCATAACTCTCAAATAGAATCGTTTATTCCTTGTGTCGGTTGCGGTGAGCCTCTTTTTGGTTGACATATGTATTACTAAATCATGAAAGCACTATTACTTGTTTAGTGTTTTATATGAAATGTAAGTGTGTTAATAAACTATTGGCTCAAACCATTTACGTATTTTATTTGTTTCATTAAAATGATTTTATGTTTGTTATCGACAAAACATTAGAAGATCGTAAAATATAAATAAACATTTTTACGGCTTATTTGTATTAACAATCTCCCCTTTTTGTTGATGACAAAATATAAGATTATTTTAAAGAAAAAACTAAAATTTGTAAAAGTTTGAATTGGAGTTTTTACTCTCTTCTCCCCCTTTTTGTCGAAACAAAAAAAGCGTCAAAAAGAAACTAACACATTGTTTTAAGAAAAACATGTGAAAAAAATGAAAAATAGAGAGTAAGTGAGGAGAAGTATTCTCGACTTAGCTCCCCCTTGACGAGTCCATCCTTTTGTGAGGGCGTCAAGTAAGAAGAAATACTAAACTAGTGCATTCCAACTATGTTTGCAAATGGTTTCGTCTTTGTGACGAATATGCTCCCCCTTGATGATTGCAACTTTGCAAGGAGGAGTCATGTAATGTAATCCTATGTGAAAGATATTGCAAAATGATTTTTGCAATGTTTTGCTTTGACAAGAAACTCCCCCTAGCTAAGGGTGTCAAAGTCTTCATGTGTATATTGAAAATCTACAAAACAAATGTTAGAAAACAAGTATATAGAGCATAATTTCCTGCGAATAAGACTCAAGTTAGTAGTAAACAAGTCTTCTGTTGCACGGATCCCCCGGTTCCCTCTTTGGAGGGATCCGTCTAAGCTATCCTGAGGGATCTGTCTGTCTGTAAGCTTGAGGCAGTAATGGTGATGTAAAAAAATGGTGTTAACATTAAAATAGGATATGTATTAAGGCACCAAACATATCTCAAGATTATATGGCATATAACATGTAATTTCATTCAATAAAAATACGAGAAATGATCTACATAACTCTAAAACTAAGAGAATGACTTAAACATGAAATATGATTCCTAGACTATCTAAGTTAAGCTTAGGACACCACTTGAATCCTTAAGCTCAAGGTTGTTTAGGTTTGTTGATCTCGTCGAAACATTCGAGGAGGTGACAAAACATGAAACGTTGATCTTCACGTACTTCATGTATCAAGCTTTCAACTTGTTGACAATGATAAAAATCTTTTTCATGGCTCGGAAATGGTGGTGGTAGAAATGGAATGGCTTGAGATGGAAGGTTTGGTTGAGATTCCATAAAAGAAGGAGGAATTTGTGGAGGTATAGTTGGAGGTGATTCAACTAAAGGTGGTGGTGGTGGAATATGTGATGAGGATGGTGGTAGAGAAGTATCTACTTCCATGTGATCCGGTGGTTGACTTTGATGATTCCTCATAATCCAAAAGGGACTATTTGAGGGAGACGGAGAAAAAGTTGCCGGGGCTAGTGTTGATTCAACACCTTGATTTTGTTGCGCTATTCTTTCTATTGAGGAGAATGTTGGCAATGGTGGAGGATGAGATGGCCTAGAAGGCAAGTCCTCTAGATTGTAGAGGTGTGGTGATGAGAGTGGAGTGGTGAATGATATGGCTCTAGGTACTAAGGGTGATGGTTTAGTGGAAATAGGAGTGTTTGGTTTGGGGGTATGGTGGTGTTTGGCATTGGTAGTTTTGTGGGAACAATCCTTTTGGGGATTGGTTCGAAAGGTGGAGGGGAGATCCTAGAATTTGTGGATTTAACAGGAGATGATTCGGTTGAAGAAATTTCGTGAACAACACAAGCAAGTTTCTTGGGTGGTCCTTTGGTGGATGAGTTACCACTAGGAGCTTTCCTCATGATGAGATGATTAAAAGTTAGTGTTGTAAAGATTTCTAAATGCTGAGAATGAGGATGTAGATGATGACTTTAGAAGTCTTAACAAGATGGTTTATAAAGGGAAGGATTTGGCAAGTGCATTCAAGACTTAAGCCACTAAGATCCTTTGGAATGTGATGATTTGCATGCACAAGAGTCAACTTCAGAGTTGCACTGATCTAGGAGTTTAATTAAGACAATATGGAGTGTTCAAGTTAGCAAGGAAAGCTTGAAATGATTGTTTTAGCTAGAGTTTAGCTGTATCTGTCACCCGGATCCCACGGTTCACTCCGCTGAGGGATCCGTCTAGGCTAATCCTAGGGATCCGGCTCTCAACAGCCAAGAAAAGAGGATAATGATGTTTGTAAGGTCTAATACCTATACATCTTAAGTGTTTCAGTCTTCCTAAGTGTCTTAAATGAAAGGAGACTTAAATGGTTAATGGCAATGAGTGATGGTAGCTAATGATTGCCTTTTATGGAAGGAAATGGGACTTTATGAGTACCAATGAATGATCAAAGATGACACTAGAAAATTTGAGAGTGTCAAGCGGTGCTAAATGATCCTAGAGACCAGATAGTAACTTAAGGTAATTTTGGAAAATACCTTAAAAATTATAAGAAATGAAAAACTAGTATTTGTTAGAAATTGGAAATTCCATGAGGAAGTGTCGGTCACCCCAATTATAGTCTAGCACATGTTAGCTCGTAGACATATCGCTATTTACCAGTTTAGTAGTTAGTTAGTAGCATAGAATAGTTTAGTGTAACACCGTGGAGGAAGGACGGGTCTTTACCCGCTGTATGCCTGATCCACAGTCCGAAGGAGGACGTGTAGTATGTAACTATAAATACCCTCTACCTCCCAAGGTAGAGGGTTGGACCTTTCATTCTAATCTAACCTTCTCTTTGTTTTTCTCTCACTTTCTCTCTCTAGAAAGGCTCCCATCCTACTTTCTCTCTCTAAGTTTCTTCATATCATACGCCCCATTTATGTGCTTGATTGTGTGTTTATGAAAACCAATGTCCTGCAAATGGTATCAAGAGCCATGGTTTGATCTTGTTGGTATCTTGTTGGGTGAATATCTTGTTTTTGAATTTTTTGTTCTCTACGCGTAAAGTGGTTCGTACTACTCTTTTCATACGCACAAAAGCTTTGATTTTTACACTTATAAACTCAAGATTCTTGTGGTTTAAGGTTTATTTAGTGTTAAAGTTTCAGTTTTTTGCAAAAAGTTTCAAACTTTACGCGTGTAGATTAGATTTTAAGCTTGGTTTTGTTCGTGTGTGTGTTTATACGCGTAAGGGTGAAAGTGGTTTTAGATCATCAAGTTTCAAACTTTCTTGTTGTTTTGGTATTTTTGAAGCTATTTCATCATTAAAATCAGGTTTCCAAACAGTTTTTGTGCATAAAAATCAAGCTGGGTAAAACTGTCCTTTTCTACGCCTAAGAAAACCCTAATTCTACGCTTAAGCAGTTTCCTACGCATAAGGTTTTCTTAACGTGATCTTCGAAACTGTTGGTTTTCTTAGTGTTTTCTTGCTTGGTTAAGCCTGATTATACTTCGACTTTGGATATCCTTTTCACTTTGACAAGTGTAAAGGATTTTTGGGTAAAACCCTAGTTTTACGCATAAGCCTAAATGGTTACGAGTAAACTCTTTAAGCATAAGCTATTCTTACGCATAAGATCCTCTTACGCCTAAGGTAACTTTATGCATAAGGTCTCTACGTCTAAGTTTTAGTCTATGCATAAGCTTAAGTTTCACCTAAAATCTACGCGTAAGATATTTTTCTACGCGTAAGCATTACTTACGAGTAAGCCCCTGTCTACGCGTAAGAAGGTAAGTTACGCATAAGGTTTGCTGTTTACGCCTAAGGCTGGTTTCTACGCTTAAGCATACTTCACCAACAAGTTTCTCTCGTCTACAAAAACCCCCTGTTTTCAAACCCCAATCCGCGGAACAGGGGGTATATATAAATAATTAGGGAATATCACAAACTCAACCATAACACCAATTTATCTTCACTTCCTTATCATCTTCTAGTTCGTTTACTACATTCTACTTCTCACTCTCTTACGGTTTGGTCTTGATTTTAGTAAAATCCCGTGAAAGATTCTATTTCTCGGTTTAAATCATAAACTTGTAAAATCCCGTGTACACAACAACATCATGTCTTACACTCCTGATTCAGTGATTTCAGAAGTACTCAAACTGTATGATGCTGTTGACAACCATGAGAATATCAGCTATACTGAACGGTTAAAGATGATGGATTTAATCAATAAGGATGTGAGATCTACGTGCTTAGAATCTGAAGAGAGAGAAATGCACCAGTCAAGGTTACAGAATGCTCTTGCAATGGGTAAGGAAAGTTGCATTGAACCTTATCGACAACTTCATTCACACCTCATGTTACTTAGAATTGATGACAAATACACATTGGGAATTGTACGATCATGTATTACACTCTTCCGTCAAGAATTATCATCGATTACTGGCACATTGTTCTTGAACTTGGAACAATTAGAACAACAACTTAATAGTAAAAAGGTTCAAGAATCCAGTTCTAAAGTTGCACTTCATGTGATCAACAAACAACTTCAGTCATTCATCAAAAGGGAATACACTTCAGATTATGATTATCTGGTGACTGAAATGTGCTTTAAGAATCACACTGGGATGGAAGCTAATGTGTTCAGAGAGACATTAATCCAACTCATGGATAATGTGGAGAAGTATATTCAGGAAGTTACACAGAATGATGAACATGTGGATGACTGTTGGGTGCAGTTAAGAGATAGTTGTGATGAATCAAGTAATGCATCAGTTGAAAGATCAGGTGTTGCTAAATGCAAAATGTTAGAGACAGCAAAGAATGATGTAATCAGCTGCTCAGTAACTCCTGTCACACAAAAACTGGATGCGGCAATCAGAAAGGTGAATGAATGTCCGGTACAATCACGAGATTGTGGTGTTGAGACCAGTAAAGCACCAGATGATGGATCTGTTAACACTGAATACAGAGGATCAGAGGCAGATAAGCTTGAAATAGCCAGTAGTTCACTGACTCTTGTTACACATGATGTGGATGCAGATATCAGACCTATAAATGAACAGGTGTCATGTGATGAGGTACCCTTAACTGTTCAACTTAATGCATCTAAAAATACTCTTATGCAAACTGATCACATCACAGAACATGTTCTTGATACATGTTCTGTAACTGAAGCTGAGTCTGAGATAAAGTGTTTCAAAACTAATGATATGGTTGATAAGATAACTTTTGATGAACTTTCAAATAAATTCTCAAAACTTGAAAAACATTGCATTTCACTTGAAATTGCAATCCAAAGAAAATAAGATGTTAATACGAATAAGCCGTAAAAACGTTTATTTATATTTTACGATCTTCTAATGTTTTGTCGATAACAAACGTAAAATCATTTTAACGAAACAAATAAAGTACGTAAATAATTTGAGTTAATAGTTTCCTAACATACTTACGCTTTCACATAAAACACTATAACAAGTTTAAGTGATTTTATGATTTAGATATATATGTACAACAACTAATGTTTACATATTGGGTTAGCACATACTTAAACTAAGTATACTAAAATGGGTAAATACTAAAATGGGTAAAAACTAGCAAATGGTATTGACCCATAACCCATGGTTTTATATATACCACCTAACCAAGTTCATTGTATGTAGAAAGAAAACCATGGATCAACCCATAACCCATGACCCATGACCCATAACCAAAAATACCCATGGGCAAAGAGGAGCGTTCCACGGATCCCTGGCTTTGTGCTAGCCGGATCCCAAGTGGAAGGGATCCGTGGGATCCAGGGAACAGTAGAGAATTTTCACTATAAATAGAGAGCCATTTCTTCCTTTCTAGGAATCACTTTTACACACATACTTCCCCCAAGTATTATAACCCTCTAACCTCAGATCCAAGTGATCTATGTAGTTTGTCTTTTGTTTTTGTGTGATCTTCTAGGTTCCTCTTAAAGAAAAGATCACCACTTCTTGAAGACGTGCAAGCTCAAGTCCATGAGTTGCCATGCTTCGTCATCATCAAGACAACGAAGGTTCTCTTGTTGATAGTTCTACCTTTCTCCATAGATGTTGGGTTGAAGGCATTAGTGAAGAATGCCGAAAGTGTCAAGATGAAAGCATTAGTGAAAGGTGAACATCATCCGTGTCAAAGCATTAGTGAAGAATGATAAAGGTGTCATGACGAAGGCATTAGTGAAGGGTGCCAAGCGTTGTGTCAAAGGCATTAGTGAAGGATGCCGATGAATCAAATCAAGTAGCATTTGGGAAGAATGCCTAGGTCGTATAATCAATGAGGTGCATCGTTATACATATAAGTAGTTGTTTATTTCCAAGGATGGTGATATCCTTGATGATGTTGTAACAATGAGTAGATCTCCTTGATATTAGGTGTTGTGTTGTGAAGGGTAGTAGTTCTTCCATAGTAATGGAACTAGGTGCTTAGCCTAGTACCTAATAAAGGGTAGGCGACGTTGTGATAGGATTAGTTCTCCTAAGGTGTGAAAGAACTCGGTGGTTAGCCTAGCACCGTATAAAGGGTAGGCGACGTTGTGTTAGGTGTGGTTTGCCTTGGTGTGAAGGAACTCGGTATTTAGCTTAGTACCGAAAAAAGGTTAAGCGACGTTGTGAAGGCTTCTCCGCCATAAGGAGTTGGTGTAGTGCTTACGAACTCTCGAGTAGGTGACTCGGGGAGTGGAGTAGGGCAAGGAAGGTGTCCTTGTAGCCGAACCACTATAAATACTTGTGTCGTGGTGATGTGCTTCTTATTCTTTATCTTTCATTATACGTTTATATATCTATCTATCAACGTCCAACATAAACAACCAAATAGATTGACATAAGTCGATCTAAATATTTAAAAGGAAGTTTTAAATTGGTAAAACTATTCAACCCCCCCCCCCTTTTTGTTTTCCACAATTGGCATCAGAGCTTCGTTACCAAGTTTCTTAGAGTATGTTGTACTTTAAAAACTTGATACGATCCATGTATGTTTGAAAACTACAAAGAAGGATTATTTTTGTCATATTTTAAAAATCGTTATATTGTTTATTATTGGACAATGATAAAATGCTCTAACATTTTTTTTAGCATTATCCATACTTGGATTTGGAGTTACCAAGAAAATCATAAAGAATTTATCTAAATATTTCTTTTCTCAAAAAGAATGTTTAGTATTCTTACAACATAAATCTGGAGATTCCAAGAAGATCACAAAACATCTAAATACTTCTTTTCTTAAAAAGAATATTTAGCAAAGGTATGATCTTTAATTACTTACCTTTATTGTTATTATTAAAATGTTAGTTGCATAATTTATTAGTAATCATTCTAGTAGTTATTCATATTATAGTTATCATCTAAATAATATTCTTCGACTTATTTGTATAGACTATATTACCAACTCGTAATAATAATATCTTGGTTATTCGATAACCTCAATCATTATTCATCACAAATGATTTATTGACACTTCATCTATGTCAATAAATATCCATGTGAAACTTCTTATATTATGATAAAATGAGATTTTATTATAATGTTTGAAAAGATTCTCTCAAGAATTAAAACTGATTCTTAAAAAGGGAACCTCGTCCAATAGGAAATAATATTAAATCGTCAAAACCTCAAACCACAAGTTTTAGAACCTTAACATCAAAACACTAGGCGTTTTTAGAACTCCCAAACCAAAGTTATCAAGGAATGTTTGAGCTGACTTTTGCTGTCATGCCGGATCCCTAAGTTTATACTAGCCGGATCCCATAAGAGAAGGATCCGAGGGATCCGTGCAACAGAAGACAGTATATGCTCAAGAATGATCACTGTGGATGTTCCACAATAATACTCACCTCAAAGACTCACGAACAAAAAACCCAGGTACTGTTCATAGGAGCAATTTGATCATTCCTCTCAAGTTTAACAATCACTTGTGTAAGTACAATCTTCACTACATTGTTAAGTTAATTCCTTGATTTCTAAGGATTACAATTTCTTCATCTTTAAGAGTTGGGTTCAAATGGGTTTATCATAATTTGTCACCACATTGTTTTCTAAGATAATCTTAATCAAATAATTAACATTGTTAATACAAATTAAACACATTTCTTGAACTCAACAAAGATGATGAGAGCAAAATTGTGATCAAACCCTCTAGGTTACTATTCACCATTAACACCACATTGTGGTTGTATTGTTTAGGAACATCATGCCAAGCAACAAGATTACCAAGACCCCGCCCACTACATACCCATGTACCATAGGAAAAATGGATTAGGTCCGGACTATAGGAAAGCCTTTAAGTTGCTTGAAAGAAGACTCTTTCATGAAGGTAGAGTCGTTGATCCATAATTTCTTGAAAATACCAACATGAGGGAAGTATTTGGAAATATTGGGTTTGATTGTTTACTGGATATAAACGAACAAATTTGTCGGTCTTTGTGCTTGAGTTCTACAAGACTATGGGTATAATTAGAAATGATGATGGGTCCATCTCAATTGAATTCACCATAAATGGACATGAGTACACTCTTTCACTTGAGGAGTTTGGAAGAATTCTAGGGGTTACATATGATGGTGTTTGCATGTATTCTAATGAGTGGTCGTTGAAGGAGATACAATCTATCGGTGATCATCATGACATTTATCACGCAACAATTTCGGAAGCAACCACGGTAAGGGACACCGTGTTTATGCCAAGAGCATCCCCATCAAGGGTTACTAGGAAGTCGAAAGTGATATATAGGGATCCTTTCCAAATGGAGCTCTCGGAGATGTACGCGTTATATAGAAAATGGGAAGATGTGATAAGGGAGAATGTGGTGTGTCTAGTAGGAAACAAGGATCACCCCAACGCATGTCTAAGCTTCATGATCTATTGTCTTGTGACCGAGACTCGCTTCAACATTGCTACTACATGGTCAAGAGAATGGCAAGTGTAAGAAGCATGGACAAGATGGTGCTTCCGTATGCAATGCTTCTAACCCGTCTTGCCAAATTCATCTTTGCATTAGACCCTTCCCCACAATCCTTGGATCATAACTTTTGCAATAAGGTTATGGTACCATTAACCGAGGGTAGAACAACAAGGTTTATGGTGGAAGGCAAGAGGTCACACCCACCCACGGATTCCTCGGACGAAAGGGAGAGGCAAGGAGAAGGTGAAGGGAGTAGTAGCAACCCACTTGAAAATATCGATCTTGACCCCTTGGACTACATTAACCAATTGCCAAACATCCCTAATGAATCACCCGAATGGAAACAAACCAAGGGAATCTTCAAATCCTTCGCCAATTTCTTGAGGAAGAAGAAGTGAAGATAGTTTGATAAATAGTGGAGGACGGGTGAAGAAGTGAAGGAGGAGAAGAAAGGTAAGGTCTTAGAACTCAAATGTATGATGAAAAATTTCAAACAATGGTTTGTAAACACTTTAAACTATGCTCGTAGTATGTAGGTATTGCCATATCTTGGCACTAAACAATCCTAACTTAGGTATTTGGAAAATGAGATTTTACGACTCCTTTAGTGGCCGTCATCACTCATTCTAGGAATTTTGGCTCTTCCTACTTTGATGTACATTATATTAGTTGTGAACTTGCATTTAGTCCTCATAGAAGCAACTAGGAAAAGCATTTACTATAAAGTGCAAAGTTTCACATTTCCTGAAAGCTCTTTGATCTGCAGTTGGCGGATCCCAGCTTTTGAACTAGCCGGATCCCTCCCATAAGGGAACCGCGGGATCCGTGGCATCTGATATGCAATACATATTTGGCTGCATCAAAATAGTCTACTAGATCACCTCAAACAAGTCAAACATAAGATACTAGAGCCAACTAAGTCTTCCTCAAATAATTGAAAACCGCACCCTCATCCATGGCTTATCTAGGATATATTTTTGAAATATTTTTTGATTTATCAACTAGTCAAAACTCACCATAATTCCACTCCAACACTCACACATTATCTATCACGTTTGATAGCACTTAGTTAGGTATATCTTTTAATTTTATCAAATTGATCTCAATCATCTTTGACTCAAAATTAGGCTCAAAAATTAGTTTTTCATTTCTCGTTATTTTTTAAAGATTTTAGTAAATTCCTCTTAGGACATCATCTAACTTCTAGGACTTGTTATCACCATTTCTCCACATCAAATTAAATGGAATCCTTGTCAAACATATAGTTAGACTACCCAAGGTCAATTTTCTTGGCCAAAACCATCATTAAGCACCATTACTTGTTATGGTTGAGGCTTTGAGATATACTACAGCTAAAGAATTCAAAATTAAGTCAAAACCTCGAAATCCATTGATAATAAACCTTACCAAAAGCATAATCATTTCGCCTAAAACCTGTCTGATAGCCGGATCCCTGGTCTTTAACCAGGCGGATCCCTGCTGAGAGGGATCCGTGGGATCCGTAGCTGCAGAAAGCCTCAATCAGCTTCCATATTCAGATTCAAGTCACCTTTCGGTTCTCTAACCACTTTTAGCATTCATTTATTATCCTCCTAGAGCTGATCAAAACCTTAAGAGCATGCCTAGTCTTCTAAGTGGCCAAGAATTTAATTTCCTAATTCAAATTATTCTTTATAAACCAAACAACCTTAGGATTAAGTCACCACTCTCACTCACATCTCAAAAATCAGCAACTAAGAAGTTCTTGCTAGCATCATCATCACTATGACTAAGGCTCTTAGCAACAACTCTTCAACCATAGGATCATCCAAAAGAAAAGGTCAAATGATCTATGAAATCTCATCCACCGAAACATCTCCCATTAGAGATAATGATGCTAGAATTCCACTTCATCAAACTCATCCAAAGGCTAAAAGAACCGCAAGGATTAGCATCAAACCTTTCGGACTAGAAAAAGGATCGTCTAGTTCAAAACCAAACATGGCTAGTTCTAGCAAGCCATCAAAACCATCATTCATTGAGCATGGTCTACATTCCTCGAATGAGCCTCTCCCTCACCCAAACATCTATGCATTATTTCACTCACCATAAAGAAACTCCCATTCACCAACCTTTTCGTTAAATAGGGAACCACCTACAACACCAACTAGCCCATCATGGGAGACAAGGAACAACCTTGATCATATGGAAGAAGTTCCACTACCACCCTCATTTTTAGAACCACTTCCTACCTCTCAAAATGAAGACCCGCAAACACACATTGAGCCTCCTCAAAATATCCATTTCCCTCCGGGTTCAAACCAAGACAATAATTGTCCAAATTGTCTAAACACTCAAGGACTTGTTCAAGAAGTATGAAATGAGATACATTTCATGTTTAATCATCTTCTTGCAAAGTTGGATCAAATCAACAAGTCCACTCATCCCTAGACTCATGCATATTTTAGCATTTTAAGTCTAGTAACTAGTTAGTATTTAGTGGTACTTGTATGTCCTAGTTCGTTCTCTTAGTTTAGAGATTTGTTTGGTTATCTCTTGTTTTATTGAATGAACATTTATATGCTTTGATTATTTTGTGCGTTGTGCTCTTTATTGCACATATATTGTCTCCACACTAGCATTGTTTGACACATCTTCACTGCTGAAGAAACTGTCACCTGATAGCCGGATCCCTCCAAAATGCCTAGACGGATCCCTCCAATAAGGGAACCGTGGGATCCGTGGTACAGAAGCACAAATCTCTACTAACTTGAGTTTTTCTTGCAGGAAATTATGCATTATACTCTTGATTTCTAATCTTTACTTTGTAGATTTTCAAACTAGCACATGAAGATTTTGACACCATAAAGCTAGGGGGAGATTTGTGTCAAACGATATTGCAAAAACATTTGCAACATTAAACCGTTTTTGGATTATACTTAATGATACCCCATTGCATCTTTGCAATCTTCAAGGGGGAGCACGCTTTCGTCACTTAGACGAACCATTTGCAAACTTAATTGCAAACACAATTAGTTTATTTTACGTCATGTCCTTGACGCCCTTTCAAAGGGATGAACTCGTCAAGGGGGAGTTAAGACGAGTACCATTCCCGTCACTTGCTCTCGTTACATTTTTACATACCTTTTCTTATAAAAATTGTGTTAGTTTCTTTTAAACACTTTTTTTTTCGAGAAAAAGGGGGAGAAGAAAGTAAAAACTACAAATTCAAACTTTTACGAATTTTAGATTTTCCTTAAAATAATTTTATGTTTCGTCATCAACAAAAAGGGGGAGATTGTTAATACAAATAAGCCGTAAAAACGTTTATTTATATTTTACGATCTTCTAATATTTTGTCGATAACAAACGTAAAATCATTTTAACGAAACAAATAAAGTACGTAAATAGTTTGAGTTAATAGTTTCCTAACACACTTACGCTTTCACATAAAACACTATAACAAGTTTAAGTGATTTTATGATTTAGATATATATGTACAACAACTAATGTTTACATATTGGGTTAGCACATACTTAAACTAAGTATACTAAAATGGGTAAATACTAAAAAAATGGGTAAATACTAAAATGGGTAAAACATAGCAAATGGTATTGACCCATAAGCCATGGTTTTATATATACCACTTAACCAAGTTCATTGTATCTAGAAAGAAAACCATGGATCAACCCATAACCCCTGACCCATGACCCATTACTAAAAATACCCATGGGCAAAGAGGAGCGTTCCACGGATCCCTGGCTTTGTGCTAGCCTGATCCCAAGTGGAAGGGATCCGTGGGATCCGGGGAATAGTAGAGAATTTTCTCTATAAATAGAGAGCCATTTCTTCCTTTCTAGGAATCACTTTTACACACATACTTCCCCCAAGTATTCTAACCCTCTAACCTCAGATCCAAGTGATCTATGTTGTTTGTCTTTTGTTTTTGTGTGATCTTCTAGGTTCCTCTTAAAGGAAAGATCACCACTTCTTGAAGACGTGCAAGCTCAAGTCCATGAGTTGCCATGCTTCGTCATCATCAAGACAATGAAGGTTCTCTTGTTGATAGTTCTACCTTTCTCCATAGATGTTGGGTTGAAGGCATTAGTGAAGAATGCCGAAAGTGTCAAGATGAAAGCATTAGTGAAAGATGCTCATTATCCGTGTCAAAGCATTAGTGAAGAATGCTAAAGGTGTCAAGACGAAGGCATTTGTAAAGGGTGCCAAGCGTTGTGTCAAAGGCATTAGTGAAGGATGCCGATGAATCAAATCAAGTAGCATTTGGGAAGAACGCCTAGGTCGTATAATCAATGAGGAACATCGTTATACATATAAGTAGTTGTTTATTTCCAAGGATGGTGATATCCTTGATGATGTTGTAACAAGGAGTAGATCTCCTTGATATTAGGTGTTGTGTTGTGAAGGGTAGTAGTTCTTCCATAGTAATGGAACTAGGTGCTTAGCCTAGTACCTAATAAAGGGTAGGCGACGTTGTGATAGGATTAGTTCTCCTAAGGTGTGAAAGAACTCGGTGGTTAGCCTAGCACCGTATAAAGGGTAGGCGACGTTGTGTTAGGTGTGGTTCGCCTTGGTGTGAAGGAACTCGGTATTTAGCTTAGTACCGGAAAAAGGTTAAGCGACGTTGTGAAGGCTTCTCCGCCATAAGGAGTTGGTGTAGTGCTTACGAACTCTCGAGTAGGTGACTCGGGGAGTGGAGTAGGGCAAGGAAGGTGTCCTTGTAGCCGAACCACTATAAATACTTGTGTCGTGGTGATGTGCTTCTTATTCTTTATCTTTCATTATACGTTTATATATCTATCTATCAACGTCCAACATAAACAACCAAATAGATTGACATAAGTCGATCTAAATATTTAAAAGGAAGTTTTAAATTGGTAAAACTATTCAACCCCCCCCTTCTAGTTTTCCACAGAAGAAAGTTTTCAAGCTGTGAAACCTTGCAACAATCCGAAATTCCCTGAATTTCGTGAATTTTTTGAAATAAATGATTTAAAAGCTCAGCTTCAGGACAAAAACTCGATTATCAACAATTTGAAGAAACATATTTCTGGTATGCATGAGAAAAGTAATTTAGTCAAGACTACACAAGACATTGATGCTATTATAACAAGAAATAATGAACTGTCAATCTATGTGGCTAAATTACTTAAGGAAAATGAGTCTTTGAGAAAGCATCACATATAACCAAGTGACTCTGTCAATGATACTAGAACTAAGTCTTTGGAACAAAAAAACTCTTTGATAGCCAAAATTGATGATCTCAAAGCTCAACTTCAGGAAAGAGTTTCACAATTGTTGCCCTAAAAAATGAGCTCAGAAAAACAACAGGGAATAGTGTGAACACTAAGTTTACAAAACCATCAATCTTGTGGAAACCAGTTATTAGACAACCGAATGCGTTTAGATCTGAACGACCAAAATTTTCAAAAACGCGGTTTGCCTCCCAAGTTGATGAGAAACGAGTTTTTACAAAACCAGTCAATTCACCTTACTTGCCTAGGAAAAATGCTATGAATGACTTGTATAAGAACTCTTATCTAAAAATGGCTAGAAAGAAGGCACATATTCGAAAAGACGGAATTTTAGGTGCAAGGCCTAGGGTGATGAATTCTTCAAGATTTCAAGGCACTGCTAGTAGTTCTAAACCATTACCTAGGAACACTAAACTAAAGACTAGGGATTGGCTTGGATCTAAGAGTAGTTGCGTTTCGATTAAAGCTATTCCCATAACATATCACTCTAAGAAATCTAGATCTATCTCTGAATCCAAACAAGTTGTTTGCTCGAAGTGTCTGAAATGTATCTTTAATGAAAATCATGATAATTGTTTCACAAAATCCCTGAATAATGTAAATGCTCGTGCAAAGGTTCAATCTGTTAAGTCTAGGATTTACACTAAGTCATCTTCAGGGCATATGAAGCAAAACAAACCAAAAACTTTGCCTAGATGGTTACCAACTGCTAAATCTTTGAATACTAGGAATAGCGATAAGTCTTCCACTATGCATCAGAAGCCCAACAATCCTAGATCTTGCTATAAGTGGATTCCATCTGATAGAATTCTTAAGAATACTGGACTTACGTGGATACCTACCGGAAAGCGGTTTACCGATGGCAAACTCAAGGTTGACCGTGAAACCCCAAAGGGTTTGGATACTAATCTCACTAATCAAAATATATGCAATCAAGCTGGTAATGTTAGTGCAGGTAGTCCTTACTCAGTTACAGGTACATCGATCAATCACTACATGGGAAGACTCAAAGCCTAGATAAATAAAGGACGCATATCTCTTGATTTAGGAGGTCAGGCTAGTCAAAGTTAATGTACATGCATAATGACGTTTGAACACACCAGTTCAAGCCTCGTACCTCAAAGAAAATAAAAGTGTACATCTCAGTGCGCTTTATCTTCTGAAGAAGAGAAATCTTCTTATGACGTTTGAACACAACAGTTCAAGCCTCGTTCCTCAAAGAAAAGAAAAGTGTACGCTTCAGTGTGCTTTATCTTCTGAAGAAGAGAAATCTTCTCTATTATGACCATTCTCATCAACATGCTTCATGCTTTTTTCATGCGCTTTCAGTGATCAAGAGAACCGGACTACCATTGCTAGTACTCTTATTCCACTTGCTCAATATAATGACGATGGCGACATCATGTGCTAAATTTTACAGGGGAGAAGTGTGAATAGAATACTTTTGGATGATATTCACTTAGTTAATCAAGAATGGCATCTCTGTATGCAATTATTGAGGGGGAGAAGAAGTGTGATAATACTGCATGGTTGATTGATATCTGAGAATAAATGGTCATACGGCTCCTAACTGTTGGAAGAACCGAGCTTCTTATTGTCGGGTCATATTCATCATGTCTTCGATAGAGATGATGGTGTATAAGTTTTTCCACGTGTCCCTCTTAAAAGTTCCACACCATCTAGTTCTCTATCAAAGCAAGAGTGTTTTCTGAAGGCCACTTCAAGATCAGAGTCACTAAATTGACCAACAGAGAACAGATTATGACTAACATATTAACGAAGCAAGAGTATTCTTCTAAGAGCCGTTGGTTGACATCTTCTCATGGACTAATGAGATTAATGACAAAGTGCTTCCAGTTACGGGGCTGATTTCCTTGATGAACATCTTTATGTTCTTGTTTGATTGGGAGGGATTTGAGTTAAGGGGATTTGCTACATCTAAGTTAACGAGAATGCACTTGGTGAGAAGAAGATGTTAACATTCTATTCCCCAAACGGACAATCTTGAAGAAGGTCGAGTCTACAGTCTTCCTAAGCGTCTTAAATGAAAGGAGACTTAAATGGTTAATGGCAATGAGTGATGGTAGCTAATGATTGCCTTTTATGGAAGGAAATGGGACTTTATGAGTACCAATGAATGATCAAAGATGACACTAGAAAATTTGAGAGTGTCAAGTGGTGCTAAATGATCCTAGAGATCAGATAGTAACTTAAGGTAATTTTAGAAAATACCTTAAAAATTATAAGAAATGAAAAACGAATATTTGTTAGGAATTGGAAATTCCATGAGGAAGTGTCGGTCACCCCAATTATAGTCTAGCACATGTTAGCTCGTAGACATATCGCTATTTACCAGTTTAGTAGTTAGTTAGTAGCATAGATTAGTTTAGTGTAACACCGTGGAGGAAGGACGGGTCTTTACCCACTGTATGCCTGATCCACAGTCCGAAGGAGGACGTGTAGTATGTAACTATAAATACCCTCTACCTCCCAAGGTAGAGGGTTGGACCTTTCATTCTAATCTAACCTTATCTTTGTTTTTCTCTCACTTTCTCTCTCTACTCTCTCTCTAAGTTTCTTCATATCATACGCCCCATTTATGTGCTTGATTGTGTGTTTATGAAAACCAATGTCCTGCAAATGGTATCAAGAGCCATGGTTTGATCTTGTTGGTATCAATACGCACAAAAGCTTTGATTTTTACACTTATAAACTCAAGATTCTTGTGGTTTAAGGTTTATTTAGTGTTAAAGTTTCAGTTTTTTGCAAAAGGTTTCAAACTTTACGCGTGTAGATTAGATTTTAAGATTGGTTTTGTTCGTGTGTATGTTTATACGCGTAAGGGTGAAAGTGGTTTTAGATCATCAAGTTTCAAACTTTCTTGTTGTTTTGGTATTTTTGAAGCTATTTCATCATTAAAATCAGGTTTCAAAACAGTTTTTGTGCATAAAAATCAAGCTGGGTAAAACTGTCCTTTTCTACGCCTAAGAAAACCCTAATTCTACGCTTAAGCAGTTTCCTACGCATAAGGTTTTCTTCACGTGATCTTCGAAACTGTTGGTTTTCTCAGTTTTTTCTTGCTTGGATAAGCCTGAATATACTTCGACTTTGGATATCCTTTTTACTTGGACAAGTGTAAAGGATTTTTGGGTAAAACCCTAGTTTTACGCATAAGCCTAAATGGTTACGAGTAAACTCTTTACGCATAAGCTATTCTTATGCATAAGATCCTCTTACGCCTAAGGTAACTTTACGCATAAGGTCTCTACTTCTAAGCTTTAGTCTATGCATAAGCTTAAGTTTCACCTAAAATATACGCGTAAGATATTTGTCTACGCGTAAGCATTACTTACGCGTAAGCCCCTGTCTACGCGTAAGAAGGTAAGTTACGCATAAGGTTTGCTATTTACGCCTAAGGCTGGTTTCTACGCTTAAGCATACTTCATCAACAAGTTTCTCTCGTCTACAAAAATCCCCTGTTTTCAAACCCCAATCCGCGGAACAGGGGGTATATATAAATAATTAGGGAATATCACAAACTCAACCATAACACCAATTTATCTTCACTTCCTTATCATCTTCTAGTTCCTTTACTACATTCTACTTCTCACTCTCTTACGGTTTGGTCTTGATTTTAGTAAAATCCCGCGAAATATTCTATTTATTGGTTTAAATCATAGACTTGTAAAATCCCGTGTACACAACAACATCATGTCTTACACTCCTGATTCAGTGATTTCAGAAGTACTCAAACTGTATGATACTGTTGACAACCATGAGAATATCAGCTATACTGAACGGTTAAAGATGATGGATTTAATCAATAAGGATGTGAGATCTACATGCTTAGAATCTGAAGAGAGAGAAATGCACCAGTCAAGGTTACAGAATGCTCTTGAAATGGGTAAGGAAAGTTGCATTGAACCTTATCGACAACTTCACTCACACCTCATGTTACTTAGAATTGATGACAAATACACATTGGGAATTGTACGATCATGTATTACACTCTTCCGTCAAGAATTATCATCGATTACTGGCACATTGTTCTTGAACTTGGAACAATTAGAACAACAACTTAATAGGAAAAAGGTTCAAGAATCCAGTTCTAAAGCTGCACTTCATGTGATCAACAAACAACTTCAGTCATTCATCAAAAGGGAATACACTTCAGATTATGATTATCTGGTGACTGAAATGTGCTTTAAGAATCACAATGGGATGGAAGCTAATGTGTTCAGAGAGACATTAATCCAACTCATGGATAATGTGGAGAAGTATATTGAGGAAGTTACACAGAATGATGAACATGTGGATGACTGTTGGGTGCAGTTAAGAGATAGTTGTAATGAATCAAGTAATGCATCAGTTGAAAGATCAGGTGTTGCTAAATGCAGAATGTCAGAGACAACAAAGAATGATGTAATCAGCTGCTCAGTAACTCCTGTCACACAAAAAGTGGATGCGGCAATCAGAAAGGTGAATGAATGTCCGGTACAATCACGAGATTGTGGTGTTGAGACCAGTAAAGCACCAGACGATGGATCTGTTGACACTGAATACAGAGGATCAGAGGCAGATAAGCTTGAAACAGCCAGTAGTTCACTGACTCTTGTTACATATGATGTGGATGCAGATATCAGACCTATAAATGAACAGGTGTCATGTGATGAGGTACCCTTAACTGTTCAACATAATGCATCTAAAAATACTCTTATGCAAAATGATCACATCACAGAACATGTTCTTGATACATGTTCTGTAACTGAAGCTGAGTTTGAGATAAAGTGTTTCAAAACTAATGATATGGTTGATAAGATAACTTTTGATGAACTTTTAAAAAAATTCTCAAAACTTGAAAAACATTGCTTTTCACTTGAAATTGCAATCCAAAGAAAAGAAGAAAGTTTTCAAACTGTAAAACCTTGCAACAATCCGAAATTCCCTGAATTTCGTGAATTTTTTGAAATAAATGATTTAAAAGCTCAGCTTCAGGACAAAAACTCAATTATCAACAATTTGAAGAAACATATTTCGGGTATGCATGAGAAAAGTAATTTAGTCAAGACTACACAAGACATTGATGCTATTATAACAAGAAATAATGAACTGTCAATCTATGTGGCTAAATTACGTAAGGAAAATGAGTCTTTAAGAAAGCATCACATAGACCCAAGTGACTCTGTCAATGATACTAGAACTAAGTCTTTGGAACAAAAAAACTCTTTGATAGCCAAAATTGATGATCTCAAAGCTCAACTTCAGGAAAAGAGTTTCACAATTGTTGCCCTAAAAAATGAGCTCAGAAAAACAACAAGGAATAGTGTGAACACTAAGTTTACAAAACCATCAATCTTGTGGAAACCAGTTATTAGACAACCGAATGCGTTTAGATCTGAACGACCAAAATTTTCAAAAACGCGGTTTGCCTCCCAAGTTGATGAGAAACGAGTTTTTACAAAACCAGTCAATTCACCTTACTTGCCTAGGAAAAATGCTATGAATGACTTGTATAAGAACTCTTATCTAAAAATGGCTAGAAAGAAGGCACATATTCGAAAAGACGGAATTTTAGGTGCAAGGCCTAGGGTGATGAATTCTTCGAGATTTCAAGGCACTGCTAGTAGTTCTAAACCATTACCTAGGAACACTAAACTAAAGACTTGGGATTGGATTGGATCTAAGAGTAGTTGCGTTTCGATTAAAGCTATTCCCATAGAAGATCACTCTAAGAAATCTAGATCTATCTCTGAATCCAAACAAGCTGTTTGCTCGAAGTGTCTGAAATGTATCTTTAATGCAAATCATGATAATTGTTTCACAAAATCCTGGAATAATGTAAATGCTCGTGCAAAGGTTCAATCTGTTAATTCTAGGATTTACACTAAGTCATCTTCAGTGCATATGAAGCAAAACAAACCGAAAACTTTGCCTAGATGGTTACCAACTGCTAAATCTTTGGAAACTAGGAATAGCGATAAGTATTCCATTATGCATAAGAAGCCTAACAATCCTAGATCTTGCTGTAAGTGGATTCCATATAATAGAATTCTTAAGAATACTGGAGTTAAGTGGATACCTACCGGAAAGTGGTTTACCAATGGCAAACTCAAGGTTGACCGTGAAACCCCAAAGGGTTTGGATACTAATCTCACTAATCAAAATATATGCAATCAACCTGGTAATGTTAGTGCAGGTAGTCCTTACTCAGTTGCAGGTACATCGATCAATCAATACATGGGAAGACTCAAAGCCTACATGAATAAAGGACGCATATCTCCTGATTCAGGAGGTCAGGCTAGTCAAAGGTAATGTACAAGCATAATGACGTTTGAACACACCAGTTCAAACCTCGTACCTCAAAGAAAAGAAAAGTGTACGTCTCAGTGCGCTTTATCTTCTGAAGAAGAGAAATATTCTTATGACGTTTGAACACAACAGTTCAAGCCCCGTTCCTCAAAGAAAAGAAAAGTGTACGCTTCAGTGCGCTTTATCTTCTGAAGAAGAGAAATCTTCTCTATTATGACCATTCTCATCAACATGCTTCATTCTTTTTCCATGCGCTTTCAGTAATCCAGCGAACCGGACTACCATTGCTAGTACTCTTATTCCACTTGCTCAATATAATGATGATGGCGACATCATGTGCTAAATTTTGCGGGGGAGAAGTGTGAATAGAATACTTTTGGATGATATTCACTTAGTTAATCAAGAATGGCATCTCCATATGCAGTTCTTGAGGGGGAGAAGAAGTGTGATAATACTGCATGGTTGATTGATATCTGAGAATAAATGGTCATACGGCTCCTAACAGTTGGAAGAACCGAGCTTCTTATTGTCGGGTCATCTTCATCATGTCTTCGATAGAGATGATGGTGTATAAGTTTGTTCCACGTGTCCCTCTTAAAAGTTCCACACCATCTAGTTCTCTATCAAAGCAAGAGTGTTTTCTGAAGGCCACTTCAAGATCAGAGTCACTGAATTAACCAATAGAGAACAAATTATGACTAACATATTAACGAAGCAAGAGTATTCTTCTAAGAGCCATTGTTTGACATCTTCTCACGGACTAATGAGATTAATGACAAAGTGCTTCCAGTTGCAGGGCTGATTTCCTTGATGAACATCTTTCTGTTCTTGTTTTATTGGGAGGGATTTGAGTTAAGGGGATTTGCTACATCTAAGTTAACGAGAATTCACTTGGTGAGAAGAAGATGTTAACATTCTATTCCCCAAACGGACAATCTTGAAGAAGGTCGAGTCTACAGTCGGTTCTACAGTTTCTGCTACATGTTAGAAGACTAAAGACGAGTTGCATTTAACAATCTTAAGACTTCTTCTTAATCCCGGCATTTATCAAACAGATTGTCGGTTTAGGGGAGAGCACTAATTGGGGGAGGGTGAAATGTCTAATTTAAACCCTAATTAGACTTGCTCACGTTCCTCAGCAAGTTGATTCTCACAAAGATTTAAAGAGTTCTTCTCTAAAGATTTCAAGTATCTGGGCTTACAATGAGTTGCCGATTCTGAAGTATCAAAACCAGCTAGGGGGAAGGAGACACACATCTAAACACAAAGCGAGTAAACTTGATGAACTTAATTCTTCTAAGTCATTGAAGATATCTCGGGAAGACAAATGTCATGACCGCAGAGAAACTCAAGGTTTTACTCATCAAGGCTTTTAGTGTTATTATTCCAACTACGTGGGGGAAGTGATGTAAGAGAAAGTATCTGAAGATAAAAGAGGTACACAAGTGTGTGATGATTTCGATGTTATCGCAATCATCAGGGGAGAGAGAATTGTGTACATTGGGGGAACTCAGCTGTTTCACTTGAGAGCTTAATTAGTGATTCTGAGATATAATCACTTATTCCGGAGTTGACATCCGCAGAGATAGTCATCCGCAGAGATAATCAGTGATTCAGCCTGCTTCTTCAATGTTATCGGTTATTCTCTCTTTGGGCATTCGGGTACTTCGGGTTCTTGAGCTTCATACACTTTCTGTAGGGGAGAGAAAAGTATCGTAACATATTGGATTTCACATACACATCAAACCACAAGCAAAGTAGGCGTACACAATGAGTTTTAGAGAGAGAAAGTTAGAGGTTTGTGAACTTTAGTAAGAGAAAGACAAATCTTATTATGAGCTCCAACTCTCTACCTTGGAAGGTAGAGAGTATTTATGGTCATTACATAAAACGCCACCTATCGGGCTGTGGATCAGGCATACAGTGGGTAAAGACCCGTCCGTCCTCCACGGTGTTACTTAACTAAATACTACTTAACAGTAAATAACTACGACTACGAGCTTTCTAACGGATACATATACTTGAGGTGACCGAAACTTTAAAAACCTGGATTTTCTAAATCCTAACAATCTCCCCCTAAGGGAGGTCACCTCAAACACACATTAAAATTACATAGAATACAAACAGATGTTGAAATTGTTCTTGGATTCTTGTTCATGTTCTTTGTTCTGTAGCTCGTAGTCCTTGATACTTTATTATTGCATGTTTGAATAATCTGAGTGGAGGTCTTTAACTGATCCACGTGATACCGAGTTTTGAGCCAGCTTTGAGATCATCAGCAAACATCAATCTCTGACTCATCCATTGTGGTGTTGGTATAATGTGATTTTGTGACTTTCGGACCGACATGCTCACATTCTGGATCATGATATCTTCTCATCAGAGCAGCGGAAGCTTTTGTTGATTCATGATATTGGCAGCAGCATAGCAGAAGCATGGAGTGATAATATCAGAGTCATTGATGCACTAATCATGATTTCTTTAGAAATGAATGTGTTGTGTGAGCATGCGGCTATGGATTGACCGCTCCATTCTGATCAGCTGCAAACGTAGGATGTTCCTGCATAAAACAGTTAGCAATAAAGCACACAAGAGTGTCTTTGATCACTTTTGTTGAATTGAGGTACACGGCCCACAGTTCCCCGTTGATCAGTACAAGTACTGCCTGTGATCAGGTATAATTCTGAAGAATTTCCTTGACAGGGTTTCGCAGCTGTTCTATCCGTTCTCAAATCGGAACGTCTCAAAGAAGACAACATCGGAGTGAGTGAACCAGCGAATTGAGATTCACTGATTGATAAAAAAGAAAAACAATCGTGTATCGCTCAATAGAAATTG
>BPTQ01000003.1:62098328-62254173 GCA_019973895.1 Chrysanthemum seticuspe
GGTCTTTTTTATATGCGGGAATAATGATGTCACTGGAAAGATACGGAAAACCCAAACAAACACATACAACTAACACATATACATTTGGAGTGTTGTGAAATGAATTAACTAAGCGGGTAGGGAATTGCGAGGAGAGTTGAGTTAGCAATTCTTTTACTATACTTATTATAAACTATATTTATCGTCGCCGCTGTGCGCTAGTATTCAACTAGTAACTTATTAAAGCACCATTACTCTAAATCTGGGAATTTAAAATTCCCCAAAAGGAACTGATTGCCTCGAATATGGCATTGCGATAGATGGGTGTTATTCCATTTGACTTTTTGAGTCAAACAAGTACTATCAAAATTCAATTTGTACTGAAAAAGTCAAAAGTCTTTCTGTTAAAATACAAAAGAATTTAACAGTGTCAAATCTGTAAAAAACTACTGTACATAGTTACAGACATATGATGTGACCAATGACCAACGAGCTATATAAACTACAGCTTTGACCATTAAACAGCTAGCTTTGATAGTAAAAACAACGAGCTAGAAATCTCATAATAAAGAAAACAATCTGCTTGTAGGTTTGTGCAGCCGCGGTCTGTTACAGAATGCCCGACTATTGGCTTTCACGTATTTTATTGTTGCTATACTTGATGTTGCCCAGAAAATAGAAAGTGGAAATTGCCAATAATCATTCCTAACTGCATATGTAACACAAATGAGTATATATAAAGACTTGAGTAAATAGCTTTTCGCTGTAAATGATTATATTTTTATTAAAAAACGAAATAACTCAGTTTGTAAGTATGAACGAGTTATATAAATTCCGGAAATGTAAAGGAAAAATATTACTTGAAAAATTGTTTTTGAGACATGCTCAATGTTGTAAAGTGTATCATCCAGTAATATCCACTAATATCACCATAAAACTTACCACATTTCCTTTTAATACGGAGAAAATAAAATATGTATTATATCAGATGCTTTTCCAGATATATGAATTGTGGTAGGTATAAACTGTAGTAACCATGCATTTTCTATTTGCTAAAATTACGGTATAGCGTTAAACTTGGTGACACAAACTCACCTCGGATAAGTGACAACAAAGAGAAAAGGATCCCCATCAAGATCAGTCCTAAAACAACAGGAAATGGCTGCAAAGCAAGACCAACGATGTGAATGAAAATAGTGATTTATATGCATGGCTTTTATTTATAGTATAGATGACAAACTAAGAGGTAGCGGGTTCAAGTGTCGCTTAAGACATAGGTGTGGTATTATGTGTGTAATATGTGTGCGAGTCTTTGCCTTTAAAAAGTATAGATGACAAATTACGTCAAGTAAAAAAGAAAATCTTCCCATTTTTGTTTATTAACGATGGGAAACCAATCCACAAATGTGTTTCATTGATAGTTTACACAAATACTTAAACATAAGAGATTAATTTGATTTTGTTCTATGAGCAATGACATAATTTCTTTGTTATATTCAACTTAATTTTAACTTGCATTTATACACAGTGTCCTGAACTTACAAGTATGCTAAAACATATTACTAAATAGCGGTTTATACTTACTGCGATGGTTTCTAACCCTCCTTTCTTCAGATTAGGAGCCAGGTCTCTAGAAAGAGAAACAATGTAATTCCCTTGCACTAAATCAATTGAATCCTACAGGAATTAAAACAAAGATATATTAGACTATCAATTTTTGAATTTTATTTCTTCAAGATCATAATAGAATACTGAATGGCTGAGCTAGGCATATTCACAAAAATTAACCACAATTTGTTGCTTGTGTGTAACCTTTTTTAAAATAAAATCTATGTTCGTTTCTAGCTCGGTTACTACAGTAGGTAAAGTGAAGAGAAAGCATGCTGACCTGTTTTGTACCATCAACAAAATTATTGAGGTAATAGCGCATTAGTGCATTCCAACCGTCTTTAAGAATTCCTTTGGTAGTCCTCTTACCAACCCTAGATTAAAAAACCAACATGAGTCTGTTTGTATTTTCATTGTTTACATAATATATCATTTGGCCTAACGAGATCCAGAGGGAAGTTCATGTAGTTGTACCTGACAAAATCTCCTTTGAGAGCAGGCGTGCCAGAATACTGAATGCTTATATCATCTCCATGATCAGCCCATACTGTTGGAAATATATGAGATACAGTAATAAATTTGATAATATAAACATGACATGAAAAATAAAAACACAAGCTAAAAAACAACAATGTTTAATAAATTACATACACATTTTAAAACAGTCATCGAAATTAGAATGTGTGCTAATGCTTTCATCCGCGTCAAAAAGACCAAGCCTTTGAAGTTGGATCTCCAACATTTTTCTACCGATCATACTCTGCGTGACGTTTGTACGGTCTAAGCAATCTATACAATTACTCCGCACGATTCCAATTTGTGTTTCGACCTTTTCACCCTTATCATTTATTAGATAGTACCTACCAATTGATAACAACAGTAAGATTGACATTTTAAGTTTGATAATTAATCTAAAACTAAAAGATCTAAATTTGGTGTTAACCATAACGTATATTTATCTCTTTAAGAAAGAGTTTCTTACCTATTCTTAATGAGAAAATCCTCCATTTGATCGTATAGGATACATAGCCGCTCGAAATGAACATGTCCACAAATCTTGTGGAAGTCAAAGTGATAGTATCTGCAGAAGTCAGCAAACTTAACATATATGAGAATATGTATAATGTTACATGTTGGATATCTCATAAGATCAAAATGCATATTTTATAGTTCATGCCACATTAAGACAATTTCATTTGTTTATTGTACTTATTAAACTTATGCAGTCATGATCCAATGTATAATCACTGAATGCACATACTTCTAGTTAAGGCTGCAAGCCACTTACATTTTAGATAGGCCACATAGTTGGTCGTTTGGATAGTCAGTTAATGACAGTTATTTGACTGTTAATGACAGTTTATTGTTAAGGATATAACTGTTGGTTCTAATGAACCAACACATCCTTTCTGTCATGCCTCTTCATAACCTATAAATAGGATTGTAAATTACAGTTATTAGATATCAATACAGTTTATTTTCTTGTTAAACTTTTCCCTCCTTTTTATCTTACTCTGCACATATCTCTGCACACAATACTGCACATATTCCAGCACTTATTTTCACTCAAATCTCACTGCACAAATGGCACACTATCACAAACAATCTATACCAAATGGCCTAAACTGTCTTACCCCTTTAGAGGGTCTGTTGGCACATCTAAATTACAAATGAATAAATTGGAATAAGTTAAAGATTTTACCTCATATCATCGCTAAGAATTTTCTCCACTGAAGTGGCAAACCTTTCCGTCAAGCGTCCTTCGTCACCACGCTATAAAATATGAGTTCAACCGAGCAACATTAAAGTAACAAGAGCATTCAGTCAGTGGTTATTAGAAACTTGAGCTGTATATGTACTAAGTAGAGGTGGCAAGATGGGTGGATTGGGTAATGGGTCAAATCAGGTCTGTAGCTCTAAACTGGCCGGGTTGACCTGCAACCACTTTTTGACAAATATTTTATGTATAGATGCATAATATGTTTACTTATGATTAAAATCATAACCTCAATCATCTAATCTGATGCATTGAAAGGTTGTATATATTGAAATTTAGACACCGGGCAACTTCGAAGTTTGAACTGTTTGACCCATATTGACCCATTACCCTTACAGCTATTTTCTTTGGTTTGATCCGTTTGACATAAAACAAACCCAAATCAAACCATTTATAAGTAAATGAGTCAAACTTGCCACCTATAGTACTGAATCATCAAACTATAAATATACCGTATTGACAAGATCAATGGCTAAAACATTTCCATATTTCTTCCTTAAATCCAGAAAATGCCGCTCAGCAATTCGAGGCTGCAGGAATAGTTGTATGAAAACATCGGCTATTACAAGATATTTACATGTGAAATAACAGATTACAACTAGTTAAGCATTGTGTACACTTACTGCTTTCTCAGGTTTCAGAATCTCAAACTTAGGCTTATATGACAAATCAACATTCTGATCCCAGAGAAAAGGTATCGACCCTCGGACCTACAAACATACAATCTTAGAGCTGGTATCTATAAAGGATTAATGGTTATCTCAATAAAGAACAGAACATACGTGGTGACGTTAGAAAATAATTTATATTATAGATAGCCAATACAAAGCTATATTGAAGTATACCTGTACAAATGATGCTGTATACCCTTTTAATTGTATAATTTGTTCACTTTCCACAAAATTTGCTACATAACCATCTTCATCAGCCCCTCTTCTCCACATTCGCGTCCCTGCTCATATTACAACGACATCACTACTATAAATAAGGGAGTAGCACACAGTCACACACTTTTGTCTACACGGCTACACTAGGTATAAAAAGTGTAATTTTTTTGTCAAGATGTTTATATCTCTAAGCTTGGTGAAACGCAAGCAGTCATAAAAATTCCGCCCGTATAGAAGAAGAATGTTTAGCACTTATAAACATGGAATCATTTTGAAATGTTGGATTATTTGTTACCCTAATTTACTCATGGAAAAGGAAGCTTGAGAAAATTAGAAATAACACATTGTTCTGTAGGTGCAGAACTCCACAAATTGGTCATGACATTTTATATTTTCCATGTTGATAAATGTAAACATCTTTAGCATGTTTAGGGTCCAGAACATTAATTTAAATTGTGCACATTGCCCGGTAATAATATATGAACATGATTGTAGCTATTTAAAATACTAAACCATACCATTTCTTCTATTACATCTCCTGGCTATCAAGGTAACGTCTATAATATCTTTCCCAATTGCTGCTTGAAAGCTCTGGAAAGCTGTTACACTAAGTTAAGGAAACGAGAGAAACAAGTATACATCTACCAGCTGAAAAGCAATTAATACTGCTGGATCTCTAAACCTTTTGATATTTTTATGTAGATTGGGTGTTTTTTGTTTTTGGTTTGGAGCCTGCGGTTTGCTGCTCCTGTTTGTTCTTTTGATTGTATGTATTCTTTCTTGTAGCCTCCCTCTCGGAGCTGTTGTTAGTATTATCTCAGCCTTATAAAAAAAAATATATACCGACAGGAAAAAGGATACTTCCTTGAACCATAGGAAGAATGTATGGATCGAGCTTTTGCTGCAACTGCTGTAGATTTTGAGCCAATCAGTAACAGAAGATCTATAAAGCAGTTGAGCTAATTAAGTTTTAACAAGATAAGAGTTACTAACCCTGCTCTCTATAACAAGTTCCAACAGATAATTATTCCATAGGAACCGAGGCTCTGCCTGTGACAATAAAACAAGATTTATAGTCACAAACTTTTCGTATGCACTACTATAAGCACTTGTATTACAAAGGACAAATTACAATAAAAAAATTCTCATACAGTGAAACACCAAAAAAAAAAGGAGCCCGTGGTATGAATACGTTTTAGATACATAAAAGAGGTAAAAGCGGATTATATGCTGAAAAATGATTATATAGATACTAAGAATACCAAGACCTTGAATTTGTGAAAGTACTTACCTCAAAGACCTTGAATTTGTGAAAGTACTTACCTGCCTCCAGAGAGGAAGCTGACTTGTTTCTTCACCCAAGCCATTTAGCCGTTGGGTACTGCAAGATGCAATAAACGTAAAAGAAAAAAAGAAGCGCTTGTCAAGCTCAATAAAAAACAACGATACATCATAATAAGGAGAAGATATATACCTCAGTGTTATATTGACATCATATGAAAAGTAAAGTCCAGGTGTCTTTTCAGCAACTTTTAACAGGCTACGAAACTCTGACTCCATTTTTAACTGTCCAAAATTGTAACTCTTACACTATTTTATAAGCTAATAACCAATTAAACAAAAGGAATTGAAATAGTAAAATCACCTTTTCATAACGCGAGTTTTTTGCTGAACGATCACAGGAAAAGACTTTCAGTGACAGTACTTTGTAGATGGGATGGCCTAAGTATGATCCAACACATTTGCGTTCCGTTATAACTACTAAATATGATCCTGAAGGCATATAGGAACGGTTTGAGAGTCGTGTAAATGAAAATTTCACAGCTGAAAGAACATGCGCATCTTAAATTCTTGAAGTAGCTAATTGTTTTAAATGTGGATCATTCAAGCAAAAATCATTACATTATAAACATTCAAAAGCACCTCTTTATGATATGCGAATAACAAAGCATAAAACTGTGATTGCATCAAAATATTTGTACTATAATCATAATCTCACCTGCCAAAAGCTTTAATATACCAACAACACCATAAATTGTCTGGATTTTTGGAACACGAACGGTGGTACTATGCGGGACTTCGTCTACATAAACAAAAGTAGGGTTTAATATCGAAACCACCAAAGCCCAATAATCAAATCTCAGAAGTGTTAATTGCAGCAAAAACTATTGTAGTCCAACCTCATTTGTCTTTGTACTTTCAGAAACCACATATAAGCTACTATACTTATTTTTCATTTCGCTTCTTTTCAAGAAATTATGTTACGAGTATATATCTTATAAGGTTATAATCGTTTAGGCACAAATAATAGCCTTACAAATGAGATGCGCATTTTACTCTTTTAAGCACAAACAACATTACTGTATATATGTTTTTATTTGCTTAGATTTGATGATACATAACCAAACCCTTCAAAGCCAAATGATTAAATCTCAGAAGGTTTAATTGCAATAAAAAGTGTCTTGTTTTTATACCATCTCATCTCATATTTTCGAAAACCACAAATAAGCGACTATACTTCAATTCCGTTTATATAAGAAACTACATTACCTACACCAGCCACATGTTATAAAGTTTCAGGCACTAATATAACACTACACTTTATTTCTCGCTTCTATTCAAGACACTGCATGTTTAAAAACACCACATAACAATGTATATTCTTTATAGTTTAAGGAAAAAACATAAGCAAAGTATAGCCCACTGCACGTTAATAATCTTTATAAGTAACAACCTAAAACTGAAACAAGCATAAACCAATCATAAGCAATATATAGGACAATGGACATGAATAACAACCATAAATTATCTCAATGCGTCAGTAAGCACACTGCCAAAAAACTAAAAAATGTAAACATGAATTCTGAATTTTATTATAACCAAATTGGAAAAACAAACCAACAAGAGTCATGGATCCATCTCGATTAACAGCCAAACAAGAACCAGATGAACCATCAATCGGCTCAGCAACATATTGATCAGGTAATTCCCACAATCTCATACGACTAAACAATTTCCCGGTATGATATTTCTTTTCCATCGTAAATAATATGTTTTCGTTGCGGTTAATAATATACCAATGTCATAAAACTATATCAAAATTTCATTTATTACAAAGAGATTTTGGGGTAAAGATTCTGAGAATGGTAAACTGGACAAAGAGGAATGTGGAAAACCACCCATTTGGAAAAGTGCTTACATTTCGGTAGTTATGTACGGATTTAGAAGTTCGTTAAATTTACTTTAGTAGTTATGTTTGTTCTCTTTTTTCCTTTAGTTTTATCTATTTTTTTTTTTTTTCTGAGATAGTGACATGATAATTGAATATTTTTCGTGAAAGCGAAACCTGGACTAGAAGTGACTAGGTTCACAACAGAAAGAAAAAAAAAAAAAAAAAAAAAAGTGAAAAGGTGTAATTTCAACTAAAACAATAAAGTTTAAGAAAAAATGAACTAAGCAATCATTCAGAACAGACTTTTTCGATCAGGTGTACTTACGAAACTCGTTACTTTTTTGACAAAATTAGCACAAAAGCAAAATCTCATCAAGCCCGTAACACCACGGACACCCCTTAAGTTTCCGCCACTGATTCTTCATATTTATTGACTCAAACCTCTTTATGTTTTCTGTTACGATCATAGCTATTTAACTTGCCGCGTGCACTTGACCTTGCCAACACTCATCAATTTACTGAATGATTTGATCAGTTTAGTTGTACACATAAATTTGGGAAGTTGATTCATGTTGCTATCAAATGATCCTTAAGTTAAACGCATTCAAAATTTGATCCAAACATGTATGTAGAAATTTCATTAAAACAAACAATATCAAAACATTTCAACTGATATGTAGAAGTTACTTATATGACAAGTAATAATTTATTTATGTTATTACAAGCACTTTAATTTTAAAATGTTGTATCAAATTCCAGTCGAGAAAGGGTTCACATTTAATGACATTTTCATTCACAGTACCAGAATAATAATCAACTGTTATATAACTAGAAATCATTTTGACGAGTTGCACTACACTTCCATTGTTATGTCAGCGCAGTCTTGATTCATGAATGCCATCAACTGCATCCATACCAACCAAAATACTTTTTCACGACTCGGTCTAAACCAGGCCTATATATGGTCATGTTCTCTTAACCGTTCTCATATTCTCAAATTTCCAGTTCTGTTTCAGTATCGATAAGGTCAGGGCTGTACTACCAGTCTACCACTATACAGCAATAATACCCACTATACATCTTTGAAAATACATGCAAGACGGTTTTTACCATAATCATTGCATGAAAAACATTCATACCACCACATTGAACATGATCTATCCTTACAGACCAAATTCACACCATTTACTGATATATTTATATATGTTCATGTCTAATATCTACAATTAGTTAGGATTTCCCAGAAGCTGCTCAACTGCAGCACTGACATTACCTGCTGTGGCTTCCAAAGCTTGCAGATTTTCACGGTTATCCAAAAATCCCATCTGTTGTAGGTGTGTAAGTTCGCCTATGTAACGTTCTTGTGGAGGTGCTGAAAGAAAGCACTGGTAAGTTAGTGCAAACGAGATAAAGAGGCAACACATGCAAAGTTATCGGATAATTCAGTACCTGTTCCTCTGTCAGCTTGCCCTGCATCCCTGCATACAGAAATCTGAATGTCATACGGATCGGAGAAATTTTCTAAATTTACCATATTGAAACTGCTTTACAAGTCCACACATTGATTTAATTTACGTTAGTGTTGCTTCAACTATATTAACTCTAAAACTAGAGTTTCTTTTCTTACTAACAATTTCACAACCAAAACTAAAATAGAGTATAATAACTTACTGTCAACTTTCAAGTTACTTTCGTACACAAATCTCATTAACTACTTCAATATATCTGGTTTGCGAATATGAGCAACATCATCTATATCCCCTACGGCCCTACCTAACCAGTATCTCCTACACATGAAGTTGTAGAATTTCATAAAATATACTCGTCCTTTCTGTAATTAAATTGGTGTTAAGATAGTTACCCGGAACCTTCTAGCCGACCAACACGAGAGTAGAGGAACCGCTGCAGTGCCATCCTTTGCTGGAATAGCACAAATATACTAGGATCATGGAAAAAACACAAATAATAGAACATGAAAGAGACTAAAAGTAAAGACATTATGATTAATAAAAATATGGCACATCACATCTTGTTATTTACAGAACTTGATACAGATACGCATATGCATTAGAATTCAATAGTATCAAAACAGATTGTTGTGCCATACTGCCATCTTACGTGGCCAGGTGTCACTTTATTAATATATCAACCTTTGTAACTAGTTCATAGTTCAAACGTCATGTACAGCAATTAACTTTCTAATAGTCTAACTTAATCCTTGAATCGCATACGAGATCTGTATATAATTCCAGGTGACATTGGTTCTATTTCCATGTGTAATAAATTTCTAAGCATTAAATTCAATATGCCAATCTAAAAATATCCCGCTTCAGTTCAAACAATAGATTTTTCCTTTTTATTTATGTTTTACATATTATATTACATATTTATATGCCATGTAAAAACTTTCAAGGGTGCACAACAAGAAATTCCATTTTTCAGCAAAAGGCTCCTAGATAAACATAATGAGGTGCCCATCACGAGGCTTGTGTATTTTCTCAGTGGAACTAGTGTACCGCATGCAGATAGATATATATGGTGTTGTCAGCTTACGAACCTCTCTGGTCACAGGTGTGAGTGTCCTTTGACTTATCAAGTCAGGATTTTGCATAAGGTGAGTCATTGAATTGGGATCACTGGTAAAATCAAACTCAACAGGTGGTGCAGACCTATCCGTAACAGCAGGATGTGTTGCAGCAGCATTCCTTCGGTTAGCTCCAGCTGAAAATATACATATACTTCATAATTCAAATATGAACTTCTTTTAAATTGAATCACATAGGTGTTCAAATAAAATCGTTTAGTCTAGTCCACTATCTCGGAAAGCAGAAGAAAAGTTAACAGGCCAAAGGGATACAAAATAGACGAATCTATACGTATCTCTAAAGGGTCAATTGGATATTATTTAAATAAACTGGCTCAAATAGAAAAGGGTTTCAAAGAGTCCAACGAGTCAATAGTCACCCAAAATAAGCACAAAAATGCTTAATATTTCCTAAAGTGTTTAATTTCAGAGATCAGATTTTCATGGTGTTATAATAGTTTTATTTTTCACTTTATTCAATAAGTGAGTTGTCACAAAATTCAAGGTGTTTGCGAGTCGGCTCAACCTGTCCCGATCCATTAAAAAAACTACACTGTGTTGACCCGTTACCTGAACTGCCCAATTTGCCACCTCCAGAAAAGGGTAACTACTGGGTAAGTGCCATAAAGATGAAAATGATTAAAGCTAATATAATCTTACCACCAGCAGCAGCATTCGAAAGGTTGGGAAGCGGATTGGTATTAGGAGCAGGAGAATGAGTAAGTGTTTCACCAGGATTAGTCATCATCATGTTAGGGTCCAGAGTCAACTGCTGAAGTATTTGGTCAAAGTCTGGAAGTCGATCAAGAAGCATCCCACTATTATCTCCTAAACCATTCAAATTAAGTGTAGGAAATAATGAACTAGCAACTCCACTCATTGTTCTTTCTTCAGTTGAAACAACAGGCAGGATAGTAGTTGGAGAGCTGGTAGTGGTTTTGTTTTCCGGGTCATTAGATGCAGCAGGTACAGAACCACGGATCAAGTGAACAGTGTGCCCTGCCTCCAAACCTGCAAATCACAAATATAAATGAGGAACCAAATATCTCCTACAGATGCAATGGCTAGTTGCAAAGAAGTTAAGTTGCCTTCAGTGGCAACCTTTAAGGAATATATATGGAATCCAAGTTTGCATGAATACTGGATACAAAATAATGAATACTTTAAACAACTAGATTTGTTTACATTCAGGTTCCCTTTTCCCTGTCCATCAAAGATTCAAATTTCTTCTTTCAACCTCACACAAGGTTTCCCGATGCGGAGTACTCGTTGTCCATATATATTACATATATTTTTGTTCATTTTTTATTGTATTATAAAGGACCAAAATAGCTCATTAAGTATATATATTCAAGTATCACTGTAAATACTTGATCAATAAGGATCGCATTAACATTGAATGGCATTTGGACTAGGCCATTTCTCTGAACTCGGGACTTAATGCCGATTGTAAACCATATGAGGATTAAAGCACGCCACAATAACCCTCTCTACGTTATGCCCATCCAACCTACGTCAAATGACTTGACAAGTTGTGCTAGGAGTGACGCTTGTTACTAAATAAGACTAAACTATTCTCCTACATACGCATAATAATTTTCTGTTTAGAATGCCCCATGTTAATTGCAACATTCACAATTTTGATTGATTCCACGTTACAATTTAATATTACCTATTTGCCTTACTTTATCGTCAAAAAAACTAACGACTTCCTCAATGTGGGGGCATTCAATTATTATGTTGCTTATACAACAATTGTGCTAACATATTTTAAAACAAACCACGGCAAACGTGGCCAAATGGTTAGGCATCCATCCCCAAAAGAGGTCTCACATTCAAACATCACTAACATCTTTGGGTGGCCAGCTGGAAAAGGGGTTGAAAACGGTTATAGGCCGCATATATATATCCGAGTAAGATGATACATTATGTTGGTAGGGGTTTAAGTCCATTAGGTTATAGAAGCTATTTGTGTAATGTATAAAGTTAATAGTATACCGTAGGTGATAAGAGTATGATCATTTTTCAAAAACCTTCCGTTATAAATTAAGCGTTGCTGATCAGCCTCAATCTCACATTTTCTGCTAACAAACACTTTAACATTTCAACTGACCAACTAAGGCTAACGTGCACCGCTAACTGCTTCCCGTCACAACACCTTACATTCACGGTAACGTCAGCGTTCTTCACTTCACTTCCGCCACTCATTGTACCCTCCACAGCTAAGTTTGATGAATGTGAGTGTTTTCAAACCCTAGAAATTGAAAGGTTGAGGAAGAGGAAATTAAACACTAGTGGTTCAATGTATGTCTGTTTTTCCTTTTTCGTGTACTAAATTTCACACCAGCTAAATTGATACTGTATTTGAAGGGGAAATTGAATAAATGGGGTGAGACCCTATAAAAGTATAAAAATTAGTGGTGGCAAAACGGGCGGGTCGGGCGGGCATAAGCAACGGGTTAAACGGGGCACTAGCTCAATAGGCACGGATTTAAACGGACATGGGTCAAATGAGCTCATGTTATACGAATCGGTTTAGAAAAGACCTAAAACGACAAAAAAAAAAATTCAAACGTAACACATCATTTATATTTGAGTAACTAAATCCCTACTCTATATAAAGGAGGGTTTGTTTGAATCTCATCTCCCCTCAAAATCCTAAAAAAATGACACATGGCATTTCATTCCCCAAAACTCCCTCCACCGTCGGATCTATTCCCTTTCCTATTTTACATTAATACCCCAATTCCTCTTCACAATTATTCTTCAAAATCAAAACGCATAACTATGATCTTCAATTAAAACCCTACACCCAATTACCTTGCCCAATTAAATGTTTATTATCAATCAAAAACACTTGATCAATAGCAGATACACCGTAACAAACACACAATTACTCACAAACCCTAACAAAAATTAATGAATACAATTTAGATCCCTGATCTCGAATAAAAAAAAAATTGGATGAACACCTTTCTGAATCACAAACCAAAAAACACCTAAGCAGATGATCCGCTGATTCTAAGGTAATTTGTATATATATATTTTTTTGTTTCGATTGAATAAAAAAAGTTTAGCCATCAGTTTTAATATATGATGGATTAGAGATTAGCTACGTATACATTTATTGATTATGATAGTTGGTTTTATTTTTGCGTACCAAGTGTTTGATGAAAGTCCCTAATGATCTTCAGTACGTTTTGGAGTTTGGAAAAATGGCCTTCTGCTGCAACCTTTATAATTTAGAATAATCCATGTCCATATGCAGGCTGCATCTATTGTTATTTACCGAAAGTTTCCAGTACCTTACAATTAGGATGACCAAGTACCAGCAACAGGCATTACTGTTTGCCACATCCCTTTTTTTAGTCCGTTGCTTGAGAGAATTGTAGGATTGCTTGAAATGATAAAAAGATAGAACCCAATTACTCTTTCCAACAGATTTATCCTTTATGACGCCTTTTAGGGGATACTAGGTTTTTTATCTGATTATTTGCTTAATTGATGTCAAGGATGGCCCCACGACATGACCATGTTTAGCTCACGGTAACAATCTTTAGATTTCTGTTTCTCAATTACAGACTCTACACACTGCAGGGGAAGCCCCTCTTGTTATACCAAACTAGAGTAGATGGGTCGGTCCAAGATATAGATGGGCCGTACCCGTTAGGTTATGTATTAGTATATATACATATACAATCTAATGTACAATTACAATAATACAATACCTTTGAGGTTTATTATGGTATTAGAGCCAAAACACTAAATAACCTTTTTTTTCCGGCACAATTCCGGTACTTTTCAACCTCCACAGTAGCTCACCGGATTTTACAAAATCCGGCCACGTATTTGCTTTTTCCGGCCAAATCACATCAATTTACGAAAAACCAAGAACACCACTGTGATCCTCATATAAATCCGAACAAAACCCCCTAATCAATTTTGATTTTCCGATCACCTCACCATCGCCGCCGCCGCTGCTGTCAAACCCTAAAAAAAAAAAAAAAAAAAACAGGAATAAGGCTATGATTTCAGCTTTCACCACAGCCGATAAAACGGCTCACAACTCTCGTAAGTTCGCTTTTACCCTTTCACCAACCAATTATGGTTACTGGAAAAATATGATTGAACCATTCCTCATCACAAACAATTTGATGGGTTATGTAAATGGTTCAATACCGTGTCCATCAAAAACCTTACTCGTTACTGAAGGTACCACTGTTCCAAAGGAAAACCCTAATTATCCAATTTGGGTCTCCAACGATGCCCACGTCCGTATGCTAATTATCTCTACAATATCAGAAGCTTCTTTTCGCCATGTTCAAGGTGCAACTTCTCGAGATCTTTGGTTGTCCCTTGAAAAGGCGTATGCACCTCATTCCACATCCAGGGAGTACACTATCAAGACGCAACTTCTGAGAATAGAGATGCACGGTGATGAAAGTCCTGATGCTTATCTAAATCGTGCTCAAGAATATGCTGATGCACTCGCCGCCATCGGTGAACCTGTAAAAGATAAAGATCTCGTTATGCTTCCTGTCTCAGGTCTCCGTGAAGAATATAACGGCCTTAAGACAACAATCACTGCCCGTCAAAGTCCAACTGCATTTAGCGAGCTTCATGCACTCCTTAGTGATCATGATTATATGCTTGGAAAAACTCGTACACCTGCTCCATCTATCACTTCATCTTTTGCTGCAAACTACGCAATGGGCACACCAAGCACCAAAGATGCTCGTCAAGCTCAACTTTCAGAATTAGCTGCTCAATTGAGTGCTCTTGGATTCCAAGTGTCACCCATTGCACCATCTAGTCCACAAGCTTTTTATGGCGCTCGTCAATCAAACAACAACAGGAGTAACAATAACAACAACCGTGGCAATCGCAACAACTCTCGTGGTAACAACAACCGAGGTCGTGGTAATGGTCGTTCATTTGATTGGGCATCCACCCATAACACAGTATATGGCACTTGCAATAGATGTGGTATTGGTCACATTCCATCACAATGCCCTAATCGTGACCCTTCTACTATTCGCGCTCGGCCATCCGCTAACTTTGCAAATACCCGTGCTCAGTCCTCTAATGCCTCTAAAAATTGGCATTCAGACACCGGAGCAAACAGTCATGTGACACCTGATTTGGAAGCGATGGACAATTCTGAGGCATACTATGGTGACGACGCACTTCATGTTGGCAATGGTAAGGGTCTTCCTATTCTTCATATTGGTTCATCTAAAGTTTACTCACCACAAAAAACGTTTTCTCTCAAAAACATTCTTCACATACCAGAAATCTCCCACAATCTCCTTTCTGTTCAAAAGTTTTGTCATGATAATGATGTCTTTTTTGAATTTCACACTTCTTATTTTGTTGTGAAGGACGAGTCTACACACACCACTCTTCTCACCGGCCCAAGTAAACACGGTCTCTACACCATCACTCTTCCTCAACTGAAGTCGATCAACAAAGTATCTTTTTCGGCTGTACGAGCTTCCCCAACCACTTGGCATAGGCGGCTCGGACATCCTCATCAACTTCTTTTGCGTTCCATGCTTTCTAATTTTTCTCTTCCTGTTACAAATAAAAGTTTGTCAAGTTTCTGTAATTCTTGTCCATTGGGAAAATCATCAAAACTACCTTTATTTGTTTTTGACTTTCGGAGTAATAATATTTTAGACTTGGTTTATTGTGATGTTTGGGGTCCCGCACCTGTGTTATCTTTTGAAGGTCATAGATATTTTATGTTGTGTGTTGATCATCAATCTCGTTACATGTGGATATATCATTTAGCTCAAAAATCTGATGTGTATTCCACTTTTAAATTATTTGTGCAAATGGTTGAACGTCAATTCACCAATAAATTAAAGAATGTTCAAACATATTGGGGCGGTAAGTTTCGCAATTTAGCTTCATTTTTCTCTTCGCTAGGCATCATTCACCGACGATCTTGTCCTCATACAAGTGAGAAAAATGGCTTTGTTGAACGTCGCAATCGCCACGTTGTGGAGACAGGTCTTACCCTTCTTGCTCAATCATGTGTTCCTCAACGTTTTTGGCATTATGCTTTTGATGCTGCCATTTACCTAATAAATCGGATGCCCTCTCGCACATCGACAAACAAGTCACCTTTCGAACATATATTTAAATGGTCTCCCGATTACTCTTTTCTTCGTGTCTTTGGGTGCCTATGTTTTCCCCATCTTCGTCCATACAATCGTCACAAAATGGATTTCCGTTCCACTCCATGTGTCTTTCTTGGCTACATCCCCTCCCATCATGGATATCGTTGTCTTGATATCTCTACCGAGCGTATGTATATTGCTCGACATGTTCGTTTTAATGAAGCACAATTCCCCTTTGATATCCACAACACAGCTTCCCCACCCCCTCCGACAACATCTCCCTATTACTCCTCGGAATCACCATATGTACTTCATACTACTGACCATCCAAGTCCATCTTCACCACGCTCACCGATCTCATCTCCATCATCAGTTTCCCAGTTGAGTCCAACTTCTCAAACTTCTCCCGAGTCTTCTAATGGTCAACCATCTCCCGTATCGACTACATCGATACAAACACCACCCTCACCACCCCCACCACCACCTCCCATTACTCGGAAACGTCCCGCAAATCTTCATCAAAATCCCAAACCACGGGTTCCTTACAACCCTTCCGCAAATCATGCTACCGTCCTCCCCACTACTATCACCGAACCAACCTCGTTTACCGTTGCCAACAACTCTCCAGAGTGGCGTCAAGCTATGGAAGAAGAGTATGATGCTCTAGTAAAAAATGGAACGTGGTCTTTAGTACCTCGTGCTTCTAACAGCAATGTTGTTGACGGTAAGTGGGTATACAGGTTAAAAAGGGACAAGCATGGTGCCATCACTCGTTACAAAGCGAGATTTGTTGCCAAAGGTTTCCGGAAACAACCAGGTATTGATTTTCATGAAACATTTAGCCCGGTTGTCAAGTCGACAACTATTCGAGTTGTTTTATCACTTGCGGTTACTAACAACTGGCCACTACGCCAATTAGATGTTCAGAATGCAATTCTTCATGGGCATCTTAAAGAGCAGGTTTATATGAAACAACCTCCGGGATTCATTGATCCACAACGACCAAATCATGTATGTTTTCTTCACAAGTCTCTTTATGGATTAAAGCAGGCCCCGCGCGCTTGGTTTGAGCGCCTCTCCAATGCCCTCTATGATCTCAGTTTCAAAGGCTCCAAAACGGATCCATCTTTGTTTATTTATTCGCGTGGACCCAAGCTTTTGTACATCCTGGTATATGTGGATGACATCATCGTTACAGGTAATGACAAGGGCACTATCGACAATATAATTTGTCAACTTGGATCAGCTTTTGCATTGAAAGATCTTGGGCCACTTAACTACTTCTTGGGTATTGACATTGTTCCTCATGTGTCCGGGGTTCTCCTGTCTCAAAAGAAGTTTTGGAGCTATTACAAAAGGCTGGTCTTTCTAACTGCAATCCCGTGTCTTCTCCCATGGTTACTTCGAGCTCACTAAGTTTAGATGACAGTACCGCTTTCTTTAATCCTGTAAAATATCGACAAGTTGTGGGTGCTTTACAATATGTTACCTTATCTCGGCCTGACATAGCTTTTGCAGTCAACAAGGTATGTCAATATATGCATGCTCTGACCGAGAATCACTGGTCTGCAGTTAAACGAATTTTACGTTATCTTCATGGTACAGTTGAATATGGTATGCTCATCCGTTGTTCTTCTGGTACTCAAGCTTTTACTGACGTGCTATGGAAAGGTAGTCCTGATACTTCTCTTGAAGCTTTCTCCGATGCTGACTGGGCTGGGGATTCAGATGATCATCGGTCCACGGGGGGATTTGCTATATATCTTGGTACAAACCTTATATCTTGGACCGCTCGTAAACAACGTACGGTTTCACGTTCCTCTACAGAAGCTGAATACAAAGCTCTTGCTGACACTGTTGCTGAGCTTACATGGCTTCAAGCTCTTCTTCATGAGCTTGGTATCCGTTCATCTTCAACTCCTATACTATGGTGTAACAATCTTGGTGCAACATACTTGTCAGCTAACCCTATCTTTCATGCACGTACAAAGCACGTAGAAATAGACTATCACTTTGTTCGGGAAAAGGTTGCTCAAGGAGATCTTCGAGTTCAACATATATCTACACATGATCAAATTGCAGATATCTTTACAAAGCCATTACCAACTCCTCGATTCCTCTTTCTAAGATCCAAGCTGCAGGTTGTTGCCCGTCCTTAGCTTGCGGGGGCGTGTTAGACCAAACTAGAGTAGATGGGTCGGTCCAAGATATAGATGGGCCGTACCCGTTAGGTTATGTATTAGTATATATACATATACAATCTAATGTACAATTACAATTACAATAATACAATACCTTTGAGGTTTATTACCTCTTAAGTGAACAAATTTATGAGGGGAATAAGTCATTGTAGTTTGTCTTGATAAAAGTTAATATAGGCAAAGTAATTGTATTTTCAGTAAAATTGAATCTGTTCCAAGTTGGAACAGAGATGTTGGTGGTAGGTTTTTACATGACCATTTTAGTTTTATCCTACATTTTTCTTCATTTGCAAATCAAGGTAACTGAGTTGAAAGATAATGCAAAATTAGTCTAATTTATCATTATACACAATATATATTAACTTTACCTTCTGGTTTGCAGGTAAGATTAAGATGGTAGCTTTGACTAACTATGATACCCAGCGGTTTCAAATTATAACTAGGTAAACGACATCCCAATTGTTAGCAATCAGGTAATTAACTATGGGTGAGCGACCAGTTCACATTCGAAAGGTAATATTCTAAACCGCTATATATGCTAATTTTAACCTTCACTACATATCTATATTAGGCATGTTATACTCTATATTATGAACATAAATAATAGTGTTGGAGCATTTTTGTACAATATGTGTTTGATAAAATTGTGAATAGCTAAATCCGTTATTCATTGCATTTTTTTTTTATTCTTTTAGGTTGTTGATTTCCCTTAATATCCTGATATGAAGTGAATATATGAAGTAAAATAAAGGGATATCAGGTATTTTAAATTGACCAATCTTACATTCAACTTTATAAAGGCCTTGCAATGATGTTTTGAGGTTTGTTACAGGGAATGGAGCAAACGGTTGTGAGGTATGTTAATAAGATAGGTTCAAAAGATTCATATCAGTTTCATATCAACATTAAATGAGAACACGTTTTAAAATTAAGAACTTTATTAAATGTGCTCCATGTTCTTAGGAGAACAAATGTCAGCACTAATGGTTGTTTTATCCCTAAAGATGTTGTGGACCGAGCACTAATAAAGAAGATCACCTGATACCTGATAGAGGGTATATTCTTTTATTTGATTGATCTCAATGATACAATGTACATGGTTTATATAGTGATTGCCTCTAATCTATTTTGGGTAGATTACCCTTAATTCTAGCTAATTACAATCACATCCTGCTAATCAACATAAATTGGTGCTTATCCACACCTTTATAGATTGAGCATAATTATAGCTAACACTCCCCCGCAGTTTGAGCGGGAGGACGCCAAACACTCAAACTGGAGTGAAATTCCTCGAACAAAGCTTTATGCAAGCCTTATTAAACATAACATAATAAAATCATAACTTTAGTCGACTCGTAACAAAAACTGTACCAATGATCGATTTTAGTCGACTGGTATCAACGGTCGGCTAAGTTGACTGGAATCTTATTGTACCAACGGTCAACATTAGGGACTGTTACCAACGGTCAACTTCAGTCGACTGGTAACAAAGCCGTACGAACAGTCGACTAACAAACAAACAATATAACCTTTTTTTTTTTTTTACACAACAGAAAGATGAGAAAACCAAAGTTGGTTCTAAAACTTCAACCCCAAAGAACCTTCCGAACAAACGGGGCGTGTTTTTCCCTAGAAAAAACATAAAGATCCACTATTTTATTTAATGGAGCCCTCCGAACCTCCGGCGAGTAGCCGGCGGCCGGAGGCGGCGGCAGAAGAGTTGTGGTTTAGAGTTTTAGGATCGGTAATGGACTCGTGATACCATGATAGAGGGTATATTCTTTTATTTGATTGATCTCAATGATACAATGTACATGGTTTATATAGTGATTGCCTCTAATCTATTTTGGGTAGATTACCCTTAATTCTAGCTAATTACAATCATATCTTGCTAATCAACATAAATTGGTGCTTATCCATACCTTTACAGATTGAGCATAATTATAGCTAACAGTACCTACTTTACTAATACGTCAAGTTGAAAATTAATATAGGGAATTGTAGAAGTATGCTAATATCTTACTTTTTCATTTACTCGAACCATTATAGCTCTTGGTAGCAACTTGGCATACGTGTAACTTTTTCTTATCCTCACAGGTTAAAAGCATTAATAGCCATTACAAAGGTACAAACATGATTTGCTGTAACAGTATGGAAGAAGTATCCGACGATTAAATCATTATTAGCTGTCCACATGGACACATGCAAATCCGTAAGTATCAATTTAATAATCTGTTAATTTGTGGTTCTCATGCATGAGTATTTAGGATTTGGAGATTGCTGAATATGGGGTCGAATGGGTTCAACAGCTCAATGGTAACACTCTAAACCTTCCATATGTAACATATCGCTATATCAGAATCTAAGTTTCAATGCTAATTATTTCTCTTATTCATACCAATAGAAGTTCATTTAAATCTTTTAATATTATATACGTTATTCATACTAATAGAAGTTCATATTCAATCGTGATTGATGTATGACCCTTGATTACAGGAAGGGAAATGAGTTGAAAAAAAGGTAGGATAGGAGTTACAAATTTAGCAAAAGAAAATTGTATGGAAGGAAGGTTTAGAGTCAGCATTATTCAATTTTTTGGGATAGTGAGCAGCGAGCTCATGTTATTATGACTCTGCATAAATCAAGGTAAAAAATTTAATCTTATGTATTAAAGGTGTTTGTTGTGCCGGCTTGCTCATTTTTTTTGTTTTCACACGTTGTCAATTCAGTTTTAAACCCAAATTGTAAACTGGTCTTATCGGGACTTTGGATTGTTTCCATGGCTTCCACAAATGTTGCATTAAACAGTGGCTTACACCAGAAGAATTTGTGCCCTATTTGCAAGATGGCTGGTCTTGCTACTTGAAATCTTGAGTTTCATTTTTTAATTTATGTGTACTTCAGCATTAAAACAATCTTTTATTATTGTCACTTTTCTACTGATTTTGTTAATTGGTTCACTTTCCACTCTAGTTGTTTCAGTTTTAAATTATCATCTGTGTTGCATCATCATATTATTTTCGAACTTAGATTAGTATGAAATAGTTGGTCATCGTAGTTCCTGGAACTTGACACGAATTATTTTTTATAAAGAAACCCAGCGACAAGAAATCTAGGATCTTGACATATTGTTTAGTTAAATTTCCGTATCTGATAATGATATGTGATATACTAGGATTACATGCTATTTGATCCATTTATAAATGAGGTTGCTGACCTGCATGACCGACACCGAGATATGAGGTTAGATGTTGATAACATGTCTTATGAGGTAAATGTCAAGTCTCACTTTTTATTTGGTTTCTCTTTTGAGGTTTTATCTATTTTTTTTTATATATTTTGTAAACTGTCTTCTTATCAGGAACTGTTAGCACCGGAAGAACGCATAGGAGACGTCAAAACTGGGCTAAATGAGGACGTCATTTTTGAATTCAATGAAACAAAGAAATTACATGCTTTTCATGGGTATATCGACCCAAATTCTGGAGCCATGCTGCATATGTCGGGTAAGATTCATCTCCAGCTATTAAGTTTAAGATAGTAAACTTTCGCCTGCATATAACAAAAGAAATATATCATATAACAGGAAGAACCGACATCTATTAATAAGTGCTCACATTAATTTGGTAACTTTATGGTTTTGGTTATGGTCTAACCATGTGTTGTCTAACAGGAAGAGTATGAAAATGGAGATGATATCGGGACTTTGGATTGTGGCCATGACTTCCACACATGTTGCATTAAACAATGGCTTACACAGAAGAATTTGTGCCCTATTTTCAAGATGGTTGGTCTTGCTACTTGAAATATTGAGTTTCATTTTTAACCTTTTTTTTATCAGTCATTTTCCCATTACCTGTATTGCAATGATTATTATGTTGAGTTGCAAAATTAGAATTACTTTAGGCAAACTGACATCTTGATAAAATATGAGATGTGTGGATCAAAAAACTCTGTTGCCAGTAGTAATATTTAAATGATCAGAAATTAACTTAAAATTGTGTAGAAACTGATAATCCAAGAAAGATGATTGCTATAGTGTTTTTCCAGAATTTTAATGTGACTGATATTTGATTAATGGTATGGATGGTATCAGATGTACATGGTGCTAATTTTTTGCAGTTTTTTTTTCTTTTTTGTTTCAGGATATTATATGATGATATGGAATGGAGATTAAACATTTATAATGTCGGTCACGTAAAACAATAGACTTTACATTTGATGATATGGAATGAGATTAAACAACAATGTGGTGGACCAACAAAATATTACTAAAGTTGATGATGATTATGTTAGTGTCTTTAACCTTGGCAAGTTATGCTACTGAAAGGTTGGTAACTTGAAGCTTATTAATATTTACTGCTACTTAAAGTTGAAAACTTTTGCTTATTACGACAAGAACGAGGCAAATTGTGAAAGGTAGAAATACAAGTCTTTTTATTGTTTGAACAAAAAGATATTTTATGGGGTATAGCAGCATTTTGAGAACACATTTTTAGCATCACAAGCCTAATATTTATGTGAATTGTGTGAAAAGAAAGTATGTATAAGCAAGTCAGTGGTGCTCGGTCAGGAATAAAATAGGAAATGCAAAATCAATGCTACATATAAGGCAAGTAATAGAAGCTGCTCTCAAAACTCCTAAACTGCTACATCAACTCAGGTATTGTGTTAATTTACTTCAATAATGGTTTGAATGTGTGCTTTTTGTGTCTCTTAGGTAACGAAAACTTACAACGATAGTGGAACAATTCTCTTATCATCAATCTTCTGTTTAATTGAAGCTAATAAGGGAGAAAACGGAATTTAATTCCTTAGACTATTTGTTTGATTTCTTTTAAAACTTTATGTCTTAACCATGCCTAACTTTGTATGGCTCTTAATGTTCCTTTCGCAGGTTACCGAACAAGTTTTCTATAGGAACTCGAGTATTTATTGTCGATCATAGTAGATTGCATTTTCAAGAGGAAGGTTCAAGATTTCATCAAGGTACTCAAAAGAAAAAAATTGGACTCGCAACAGGAGGTAAGAACCATTTTTAGAACTTTCAATTGTTTCATGCATTTTTAGCACTATATTTTTATTGTCAACTCCGCACAACATAGTGATTAGCACGCTTTTGGTATTATGCTCACATTAGCCCCAACCACCTGTTGGTATTACGCTCTTTTTTGGTTGTTTGTACCATTGCTATTGCATTATAATACGTTGGTTTGCACAGACTTGTCACATGGCCTTCTTTTTTTGCGCATTTGCAGCATTATTAATTGATGTTGTTACTTATCTTTTTTTCCAGCACTCGATAGGTTTTGTGCTTATTTGTTACTTTTTGATGTCATTTTTAGGCAACAATCAAGTTCCAAATTCCTCCTACATGTGAAATTGCACTTCTGATATCAAACATTGTTGGAAATCTTGGCGTTAAAGTGAGGAGCAAGCTTCAGGTTCAGATATGGCGTTACACGCTTGGGATAAGTACGTTTCTAATACTTTATTTCAGTATTGGCGGTTTAGATTACTTACATGTTGTTCGAACTTTATCAATTTGTATACTCATCATTCATATTTCCTTAATTGTTTGTTTGTGATTTATATAGTTTTTGTGATTGGTATAAAAACATTTAGTAGTAGAGATAAGTTGGCATTCAATAGTTTGTTTGTTTATTTCGTGCGTTGACAACTACCATGGTAGCCATTGGAGTTATAGCAATTGCTTTTATGTGTTTTATGTTTTTTGCACAGAAAATGTGGTGGATTACATCTTGTGTTTGTAAGGTTAGCGGTTAGGATTCAACTGTTATATAAGAAATTTGTCAGTCACTGTATATAATAATGCCATGAATTTAGTTAACCATGAGAGATATGGTGCTTAGCAATTAGACTTTAGGTAAGGCGTGACTGGAAGTTTGTTATGAAGCATGTCCCAAAACCATTATCACAAACAGCTCATGTCCCAAACCATTATCACAAACAGCCCATGTCTCAAACTGTCTTCACAGGGAAAGGTGCAACATCCAAAATAAATATAGTTTCAAATTGTTGAGAAAAATGATACATTTCGCTTTTCGCGTTCACGGTGTGCTTTTAATTACTTACAAATATCTATTATTGAGATGAAATTAAAGCCAAAATAAAGTCCCATTGGATGCGTGAGCACGTAACAGCTATAAGTTTATATTTCTATGGCCACAACCTTCTCATTTTGTTTACGGTCATTAATGTTTATCTGATCTTATTATACTTCTGTGTCCAGATGTATTTTGGAAGTGGATTACCCATAAGAAGTTGGGGATTGTTACCCAAACATCTGTTATCATTGGTTATTTGATGGTATATAGCCATCATTTTTCCTTTTTGACATTGCTTTCTTTTTCTCTCCTTTTGGTGTTTAAGAGAAAAGGTTCTATTTTGTTTATGTGGTGATTTTGGTACATGTGATTCTAAACCTACAAACACATAAAACATCAATTTGTTTCTGTTCGTTAACATGATTGCAAATACTATATCAGAAGATAAATTGGGCGATATAACACTATTCCTTGGATGATAATAACCTCATTCGATAATAAAATGCTTTTTCAGCTTAATAGAAAACGGTTCCAATTTTTGTTTCTTTTCCCAAGACAATAAACAAAAGTCGAGGTCAAACGTTGACAAAGGTTTGACAAAGATGATAACTACACAAATGCTACAACAAACATCGTGTATAAAGAGGTTCTTCACAGATTATGAGTATCTTTCTTCATTTTCATTATGCCCTACTATAATAGATATGTATCTTTTTTTTTACGATTATGATTGGCAAAAACTTATTTTTATTGTGAACATTATATTAAGTTTAACAATATCTTAAAAACTATATTATTAATTTTATCTTAAATAATTCTTGAAGCTAGCCGCCCAGCGGGCGGGCCTGCGGCTAGTATACTATATCTATAAGTTTTTCATTAGAATAATTTAATGTTCGAGAAAAACATATGCCCATTTAACTTCTAAAAGCATCCACAATGCTCCAAGTCTTTAATGACTTGAAGCATTGAATGCATAAGCTTTCTAATTAACTTTTGTTATAAAAAATCCATTTTGTAAATCTTGCTCCAATGCAAAAACTAGTCAAAAAGCTTTTAATTAATGAGGATGCAAGTTAAAACTCGTTGCTTCAAACACTTGACAAACTAAAAGCTTTTATATAAAGTCTTACATTGCAATGCTAAAAAGTCTTTAAAAAGCTTTTACAAATAGTAAAAAGTTTTTCAAAAACCATGCATTGAGGATGCTCTAAATGGGTTATATATGCTCTTTTCAAAAAAATGAAAGGAGTTAAATGTGCTCAAATCTTTTAAAAAGTTGTCTATTTAATCAATTTTTTTTTTTATTTTGGGTACAAATTGCCTCCTCTAATAAAAATATATAAAAAGCAGGTTTTTCAATAAAGATTATTAGAATTTAACTATTCATTAAAATTAACTAGCTGCGTACCTGTATGTTGTGGCGGCGACCCATTACTTAAATTTCTGGCGAGCAATGTTTTATGTATATATGTTTTTCGTGACGAATAATGATAATTTATGATGTTAAGAGATACTCATTTATATTTCTTGTGATGACAAATGTAACAAGGAGAGTTTGATGTGAAAAAAAAAACATGAAGATGAGAAAAGATGTATATACGATGAAAAAAAAAGAAAAAACCTTAAATTTGTAACTAAATAGCGTAATACAATATAAGTTAGTTAGAGGGTCATTATTATTTGGTTAAAATAAGTGATTATAAATTTATAAAATATATTGTTGGTTTGTATCATGTCAAACAAGGGATAAATGTTATATTAATTGTATAAAGCATTTGTGTTTGATTAGTTTGCACAAAGGGTTAGGAATGTCTCAAGGTTACTTGAGTCAAGTTAGGACATTAGAAATTGTTGAACACCTTGAGTACTTTCTTTTGATTTAAGTTGCTGAATCAAATCAAATAGCTCATAATGCCTTAACTAGACTAAAGTTGTGTTTACAACTTGAGAGAATCCTAACCCTTGCACAAAAAGGACAATACAATATACCCTTTTTTTAATATATTTTTTGACATTTAGACAAAAAAAAATAATTACAATTAATGGTTGAATGTGTTGTTTTATAAGTTCTATTAGATGATTATACATGATACTTAGCTAGTGGTACTTGCTTAAATTCTATATACGAAAATTTTGAAAAAAGTAGAAAATGCTTATAAGTAAGTATAGATGATGGACAAAATGAGGAGGATAGCACTCGTGCATTGTGACGGTACTTTTTGGTTTGGATTTGTATGATTTTTGTGTGACGAAATTTTATATATTTATTTGTTTTGTCTATTAGTATATATATGTTATTTTTTTAAGTAATTGTATAACTCTTTTTTGTAGATCATTTTCATACGGCTTATGCATAGCTTCTTGGGAGTTTGTTGTCATGTGTTGCGTCATGTGTTGCGGGCAGGGTTTTTGGGTTTCAGTAGATGTGAGAATTATTCTTGGGAGTTTGTTGTCAATGTTTGAATAATGGGCTATGAGCCCGTGTGATGAGTCTAATATTTGTTGCCTCTTATCATATAAAATATAAAATCAAATATGTAGAGATAGCATTCATAAAAATATTTTTCATTTAGATACGAAACTAAATAATATAAATGACATCAATATCCCTGATATTCTTTTCTCATCTCTTCTATGATCCGAACCGACCACCATAATAGGGCATATATGATTTATTTATATAGGAATGAAACTTCCTATGTTTTGTATGCGAATAGTCCCTCGTCTTTTATTTTCTTCTCTTTTTTTTTGCCCGTCGAACCAAAGTAACCACGGCACAATATCAATTGTTTATATATAATTCAAACTTTCATAGAATTGTATGTCTTTGGCCACTGTTGTTTCTTTGCTTTTCCATATTTGTTTTTAAAGTTATTAGGTAGGTTAAGGGTGTGTTTTGAAAGTTTTTTTTTCTTCCATAAATATGTCTTAAACTTCAATATTTTTTATAATATCGTATGTATGTCAAAAGTATTTCAATATTGGGCTCGTTCCGTTTGTAATCCAGAGCCCTTTGCATCGGTATATTTTTTTTATTAAAGAAGTCATTACATATCGGTTAGATATTTGGTAAAGAAAGTTTTTTTATATAAAAAGTCATAAATAGCAAGAAGTACAAAGTAATTTTTGTAACTCGTTGCATATTTTGGGGTTAAATTTTGTAGCTTTTGGGGTAAGTTTTGTACATTTTGAAGATATACAACGAAACGGTGTCGTCTACTTGAAAAACTAAACTAAAAGTCAAAACGACATTTTAGGCCTACACACAAAGCATAAAACGACAGAAACCCTTAAAACGACGTCGTTTTTGGACCTTCCAAACGAAGTCGTTTGGAACGGGAATTGATATATTGTATACTTTCATGGTACCTGATCCTTCTCTGAGATACTAAACCAACTACCTCCCTGATTTCCCTCCTCTCCCACGCTCCTATCTTCAGTTCATTTTTTTTTCAAAACCTTAATCTGACACTTCTTTCCCCATGGCTGTCAACGACAATCCCTCACCCACACCACATGTTAACATTGAGAAACCCTTTAGTGTTACTAACATCAAATCCTATGTCCCGCTTGTGCTTCATCTAGATCAACTAAATTACTATGCTTGGTGTGAAATCTTAATGTCTCGTTGCCACAGTTTTGGTGTCCAAGGTCTTCTCGATGGCACTCTTGTTTGCACTAGTGCAAACTCGATCAAATGGAAGAATCTGGATTCTCTTGTGAAAGTCTGGATCTACGGTACCATCTCTACTTCACTATTACAAACCATACTCAACAAAAATGTGTTTGTGAAGGATGTTTGGAAGATCCGTAAGGATCTCTTTCACGACAACAAAAAGGACGGGCTATGAAGCTTCATGAAGAACTACGGTCAAGGAAACTTGGTACTTGATAAGGATTTAAAACATACGTTTTTAGGGGGTCATTTAAGTCCTAAATCGACACATTTTATATCCGTTACTACTTAAAATCGTTCCTTTTCATATTTTAGGTCTTTTGGAAGCAAAATGCTAGAATGAAGCATATTTGGACGAAAAGGAGCAAAAACATGAAGAAAATGGCAAAGTCAAGATCAAAGGCCATTCAGTGCACCTGACGGCGTCCCAACCAAAGGGCGACGCCGTCCCTCATCAAGAAATATGATCAAATTACACATGACGGCTCAAAACAAATTTTGGTTCTACAACCTGACGGCGTCACGCCTAAACTCTGGAAGGCATCTCTCTCATTTTCCACACCATACGCCCAAGAACCAATCTCAGAAGATGTCCTTCATGAAGACTGACGGAGTCACACATATCAATTGATGCCGTCCCAACGATGACTTGGCCCAGACGAAACCCTAATGACGGCGACCTGACGACGTCACTAGCAAAAGGTTACGCCATCGCATTTGTAAATCTATATATAGAATTTGATTTTTCTGTTTTAAAGGTAGGTAGAACTTTGGAGAGTAAACCCTAATTCAGTTGTAGTCCGACTTGGATAGTATTCTAGGGTTCCATACCCTATTTTACATCATAAGATAAGTTTGTTAATCCATATTATCATTATGTCTACCCCATGTTTAATTGTATGTGTGTATGCTTGCTTGTTTAACATGACTAGCTAAATTATCCTTGTGTTTGCTTAGATCTATGAAACCTAGTTGTTGATTATTGTTAGGTTGTCTCTTGTCTTAATTGGTAGATGCTAGAGTAAGGAAAACTGGCTTCTTCTTTAATTATTACGAGCTTGAAAGTCCTAAATAGCAAAAAAACTTAGGAGTGCACCTAGGCCATTCATTGTGTTTATTGCGTGAGTTGTAGCTTAAGGATAATAGAGTATTCGGGGGAGATACTATTGTACTTGCCTATCCCGGATAGTCTAGAGGAGAGTTGCAATTTATAGAACTAGGGAATTAGGCACCCCCCTATGACCAAACGGAATACAACGCACCAATTAAGAGGAGGATGTGACATTCAACCGACCAATAAGACATAACTAGGGAGTAAGAACATCTAAGTAAACACATTTTTAATCATCATACGAGCACATCTACAATTAGAATAATTTATCGATAGCTTAATTAGTTAATTAGTAAGTAGTTATTAATGGTAGTTGAAATTGGTAGAAGTACCACCCCCCACTCCTATACCCCGAGATATTTACCTTGCTTTCTAAAAAACATAAAAAGACTAAAAAGAATCTCCCTCAACCTCACCTTCTCGTCATCATCTCTTTCTAGCATTCCTATTCCCCTAGAGACTTTGGGTAAGGATTCGGATAACTATGTGCCATGAGAGCAATCGGATCAGCAATTGGTGGCGGAGGGAAACCGTGTATACCACGAGCTTCTTTGTCTTTGATAACCTCATATTAATGATGTTTCAGATAATCATACAGCAACTCATACTTGACATCATGAATATCCTTGACTTGTTGAACAAAAGTAACATACTTGTGTCAATCCGGTCCTACGGAGTTTAAAAACTTTGTGTTAATAGCAATGGTTGGAAGATCAATCTTATGTCGGTGCAAATTGTTGACCACATTTGTGAAACGATGATAATATGATTCAAGTGAATCCCCAGGCTCAATGGTAAACACATCAAAGTTATGATACATTTTAGATTCCATGTAGATCTTGTTTAGTTTAGTGCCTTCCATCAAGAGATGTACATGTTCCCACATGGCTTTAACAATTGTCTGTGCATCAATACTTTTGTAAATTAGATTTGAAATTCCAAGAAGTATATGTTGCATAGCAATATCATCAGCTTCAAGATGAAATAGTTGTTCAGGTGTTAAACGGCCTAGTGGAACAATTGAGATAGTATCGGGTCTTGGTGGAACAGATGTGGGATCTCCAGGAACAGTTTCAGTTGGCATCTGAAAGGGTCCTTCTAGTATCACCTTCTTCAGATACTTACCATGAGGTGGTCCATATACCTTAGAAATCTACTTGCCCATTGCACATAATTTCCTGGTGTAAGCATTGGAGGACCAGTATCCGAACCAGCTTCATTAATGGATTGCTCTTGTAATAGCTTCACACATTAGAGAAAACCAATGTTGCTGTTGAGGGATTTGTTGAACCATTGAAGTTTGTTGATGAACTTGTTGTGGGGGTTGATAAAGATAATAGGGGTAATGAGGATAATACGGATATGGTGGTTGAGACATAATTGTTGTTTGATGAATGATGTGGATCTGTAAGGATAATTAAGGTTGGTGTTGTTTAGGTTTAGGTAGATTAGAAGTAAAATCCTAACTCACAGAAATTATTAGTAGCAAAAACCTTTTGCTCGCATAAAACCAAAGTAGGAAAAAATTCTCTAGCTCGTAGAAAACCAAAGTAGCCAAAAACTCTAGCTCGCAGAAATCCAAAGTAGCCAAAACTCTAGCTCACAGAAATCTAAAGTAGCCAAAACTCTAGCTCGCAGAAAACCAAAGTAGCAAAACCTCTACCTCTCAGAAAACCAAAGTAGCAAATTTCTGATCTTGGAATTCTGCTTTCCTAACTCGGAAATAATTGCAGAAATCCTAACTCGCAACTTTTTCTAACTCACAAAGGAAGAAATTCTAAGTAGCAGAAAATTATTTAAGACTTAGAAAATTTTGAACTTGGGAAAACTGCTTTCCTAACTCGGAAATGTATGCAGAATTCCTAACTCACAAAAGCAGAAAGTCTAACTCACAAATTGTAAGCTCCCAGAAAATTTCATTGTACTTAAAACTTTAATTGGAAATAAAGCACGATTTAGAGCATCATGAAATTTTCTACTTATCACATTTGCATATCATTTGGCATATGCATGATCAACGTGGCTTGAGCGTTCAAAAATATACCGTTGTAATCAGAACAAAATTTCCCACATAAATAAAAATAAATAGAAACAAATTATATAATTCTATTGGGCCGAGTCTAAGTCCAACCCACACCCGAGCATCATTAGGCCTCGTAACCCCCATGATCCAAGCCCAATCCTGACGGGCCTTGCCAAGCCCATAACTCTCACATCTATTTCGGGCCTTGTCTTTTGTATCCAATCCAAGTTGAGCCCAACACCTTCATCATTTTGGGCCTCGTCCAACTTAAAGCCCATGTACAAGCTCATTAGTGACTATAATGACTTAGAAATAATTGTTGTGCCACTCTTTTCCTCCTTGTGAACCGTTCGAACCAAGACAACCTAGTCCAAATATAATTCCTTCTTAGTCCTATGTGTGTTTGCGTGTGTATGATAAAGAGGAAGCAAGCATGGACTTAAGCCACCCTAAATCCTCATTTAAATAATACCTAGTGATATAATACTAACCTAAGAATACTTTGACCTAGCAAAGACTTCCATACCCATTGGATTATATGTTCCCTTGATTTCGACTAGGCAAGACTTGTGCCCCTCTTATTCCCTACCAACCGAGGATTCCATAAACAAACACATGTACAATCTCACATTTACTTGGAACTAGGAAGATTATGTATATTATAATCACAAACCCATAACTTGTCTTTCCTATTAGAGACTACCCTCAAACACTTAGATTCACTCACACTTAAGCATATTCTCACAACATATCTCTCACTCTCATACATTACATAAGTCGAACACATTGGTACATTGGGTAGAAAAGAAAACGAGAAAGACTTGGGTTCAATAGGAAAATTCGTTGCATGTGAAAGGAGATTAGGAAAGCTTGGGTAAGTCGAATCAAGTTATAAGGAGAACAAGGGCTTACATTATACTCGCTCATCTCGTTTCATCACCACTCTAACGAGTGTAGTAAGTCTTATCTAAACACATTTTGTTTTATTCCATTCATTCGTTATGGTTATCACACGTTTAAGAAATGTTTTGAACTAAGTAACTAGAGTTTGTTTATTTCGCTCGTTACCATTTCCATATGTCATGTTTGCAAACTCACTCGGCACATTGATAACACTTCTACACTAATTAAACGACCAAGGAAACCCTTAAACCCCCTTGCCTCGTTTTCCCTTAAACCAAACGAGCCTCACATTGGGCCTTAAGGCCAAACACATTCAAACCTCGGCCCATTAACATCTTATCCGGCCCAATATGTATATAATTAAGCTCACAAGCTAAAATAAGCTAGTAATAAGCTTTTGAAAAAGATAAATAAGCTAAGTGGGTCAAAAAGTATATTTTGGACTAAACTTGCAAAGCGTATGGTTTTCAGGTTAAAAATGTAACTTTTCTGAAAGTTAAAGGGCGTTATATACGTAAATTTTTATGCATGGAAAAAGCCTAGGGTGCCTTTGGTAATTATTCAAAAGTTAAAGGTCTATTTCGTACGTGTGCATGAATGCATGAAAACTACAAGGGCTGTTTTGTATTTTAGCAAAACTAGTTATAAATATGAGAATAAAACTTTTGGGCTAAATGTGTAAAGTTGAAAACTTTAAGGTTTAAAGTGTAAAAGTGTAACTTTGGGGGCAGTTTCGTAAAACAGTTTCGCTAAGGGGTTAAAACTGTCAATTCTGAAAAGTTTGATATAAAATAAGTTTCAGGGTAAAAAGTGTCAATTTCTCAAAGTTGAGGGACGAAACTCGTATATTTTGAAACTTGAGGGTAAAAAGTGTAAATTCGGGAAAAAGCTTAGAAAACTTATAAATGTAGGATCTTACATATATTGTGTTATAGATGATTCGGGTGGCCTCGGATGATGATGATACAAGAAAGCCATGGTTTTAGTAAGAGAAAGAGATGAGAGGGTGATTCTAGAGAGATAAACAAAAGAAAGGTTAGATTATGAGAAAAGCACCACCCCTTCCAAGGATGGAAGGGGTATTTATACTTACAAAGACTACGTCCTCCTGTCGGACTGTGGATCAGGCATACAGTGGTTAAAGACCCGTCCTTCCTTCACGGTGTTACGCTAAACTAATCTACTCTACTAAACAGTAAATAACGATATGTCTACGAGCTAACATATGCTAGACCATAATTGGGGTGACCGACACTTTCTCATGGAATTTCCAATTCCTAACAATCTCCCCCTAAGGGAGGTCACCCCATGAAATACATTTTGCATCCTAGCATTCTTTCTTTGTCTTTAGTTCTAAGCTCGTAGACTTCAATTCTTCAAGTTCCGCAATCTTTGTGCTTTAGTAGCGATTCATCAAAGTCCGCATAGTTTTTTAATTTAAGTGGAGGTCTTTCACTGATCCACATCATTGATGATCTTCGAGCTTTCTTTAAGATCATCAGCCATAGTAAATCTCTGGATCACCCTTTATAGTGTTGCATTCATGTGATGTTGTGACTTTTGGACCGACATGCTCACACTTTCTGGATCATGACATCTTTTCATCAGAGTAGCGGAAGCTTTACTGGTTCATGATATTTGCACCTATCAGAGACAGGTTATGTAGATATGCACTTGTCATGATGTTCTTCATTTAAGCGTGTATGCTGTGAGCATGCTGCTGTGAATTGACTTCTCAATATCGATCAACTGCAACCGTCCAATGTTTTTGCAAACAACAGTTAGCACTAAAACTCATGAAAGTGTCTTTGTTTACTTTCGTTGAATATAGTTGCAAGAACCACGGTTCCCCGTTGATCAGTATAAATACTGCCTGTGATCAGGTAGAATTCCGAAGAATCTCCTTGACAGGGTTTCGCAGCTGCTCTAGTTGTTCTCAAACACGGAGTGAGTGAACCAGCGACTTTTGAGATTCACTGATTGATGAAAAGATATTTGAAAAACAATCGTATACTGCTCAATAAAATGTTTTTGCAATACAACGAAGGTTTTAAGGAAAATCAGTTATCAATCATAAACACCTTTTATTTATGAAATATTAATACACAGTCGATGTGCTAAAGAAAAGAACTTTTAAGCACAACAACCGGTTTTTCAAAGGTATCCGTCAATTCATTTCCTGGACCAAGGTTGAATCGCCCCATCGTTTCTATCTAGTTGTCACAAGCTTGATCTTTTGCAAGATCTCACCTGTCACCCACCAAGAGCTTGTTTGAAGTTGGCTCTAGAAGGATTTCCATCTTCATCGTGAATATTTAACATATCACTCGGATGTTCTAGCAATACCACAAGGATAATGCGTAGGATTCTTAATATATTCTTACTTTCCACATTGTGTGAAACAACAAGTCTTCATTAATTATGTGTCCTAATGAGATATTGTGGAAGATCTCTTGGCTCTAGACTCAATAGTGTACATTTGGTTTCCTATGCCGGAGACTAGGGAGAGGGTCTCCTTCTTCAATATCAACAATCTCTAAGAGAAAGTCGATAGATTATGTAGGTTCCCGGTGAGAATGAAACAAGTCCTTTTAAGAGGAACTTGAGTAGCTTGGGAAGTTTAGTGCAGTGCATTACTGGGTCCATGATGTCTTGTCTTCAATACCAGTGTTACCTAAGTAACAACCAGTAGCATATGTATTAAACCCGGTTTCTGCCCTAAGGTTGAATTGTTGGAGGGCTATTTCTTTTCACCCTTTTCACATTCCAATTCTTTTTCATTCTTCAACCCCTTCAGTGCTTACCGAGACTTCATTACTAGAACATTGTTGGGTTTATTCCAGTACTAGCTCTGTCTCAGTCGGCACTCTTCCCATATTCTCATTTTTCTCCTTTTTTCAATATACTTAAGGACTTCTACACTATCTAGTGGATTGTCCCTGGGTAGATCCCTCCGGCTCTGGCTGGATCGTAGGAACTAATACCTAGCCTCACCATCCTTATAACTCCAATGCATAAAGTAAAAGGTCGGTCTTGTGGTATGTCACACCCCCAATTTACTTGTTTTGCAGCGGAATGGAATTCCTGGGGATTGACTGTCATAGCACCACATCACAGTTATATTGAACGACCTAAAGTGTCGTTTTAAAAACACATCGTTGGATATTTCATAAAAACAATCAGAGTACAACATTGGTCCCAAAAGGTTTACAAAGTTTGCGGAAATACATCCATGTTACAAATCCAAACGATGTTTTGAAATAAAGTGCCATAATGTACATAATGTAAGTCGACGCCGCGACTCAAAATGTAGGTCCCTAAACCATGTCATGATGATAGTGCCTCAGTTACCTGAAAATACATTGCTAAAAACGGTCAACAATAAAGTTGGTGAGAAATCATAGGTTTATGTAAATGTTTTATACGACTACACAAGTATAGACCATGCATGACAATCCAGTCACGTAAAAATAATGTTACAATTGCTCTAAGCCCATGACCCCGAAACTAGACTGTTCAATAATGTATGCCCCTGCAGAGTGTTTGCCAGACAACTCCGTAATGTTATCAAATGAAATGCATCCGTTTGCCTGGTTGGGATTCACCAACCCGGATGGAGGCGTCACCCTCGATAGATCTATCCACTCATCCTCGCTTCAAAGATTAACGGTTCATGTTCAAGTAATGGGGACTTTCAAATTGGCAATTGCGGTAACTTAAGCAATGTAATTGAATTTAACATACTTGGTATCGTACAAAAAAATGTAGTGCAATGTATTCTCCCCCGTGGGTTTGAAAATAATCGAAAGCATGTAAAACGGGGCTATGAAAACTCACTTGGTAAACTGGAATAATGGCAAAAGTGAGTACACCGAGGTATAATGTAATGCGTCAACAGGGACCTATTACGAATGATATGACATGTCATGAGTTGCAATGTAATGTTATGCATGCACTTCGTATGTTTATACCATTTACGGGTTTTGAAAATATTACTCGTCGACGAAAAATACTCTTTTGACGTCTTGACCCTTCAAAAATGACTTTACATGTTTTTACGTCAAAATGTCATCCTACAATGGTTTTATAATGATTTTTGGTGAAATTGTCACTTTTCGTCGCAAAACAATGTCGTAGGAAATATCATGAAATTAACAAAAATGGCTTTGGAAAACTAGTCGTAAAACGGTGTACGTCGATCGTTAGAGAACGAACTCGACGGTTTTGGAAAGTTTGTATCGATATCTAGAAGTTTCTGTTCAGGAGTTTTCGTCCAAAAGGTCTCGATCATAAAGATATCAAGGGCTAAAGATGGTGGTTTTTGCTAATTGTGTGCAGAAAAATGAGTTTCGGCCAAGTTTGAACATCCGTAATTAATTTACTATGACTCCGCTTGACAAACAGCTTTTTGTTTTGAAAAATATGGCCGATGAACTTGATTTTACTAGAAGACAATTCGTTCCAAAAAGTTTCACATCATGGTTAAAAACAGCCGCAAACATGGACGTTACAGCTACTAAAATACTTGTATCGTAAAAATAATATAGATTTTCAGAAAATATTAGTTACGGCAACTTTATAAAAACGTGCATATCTTTGTCATTTCAAATCCGTTTTCTACGTATAATATGTCCTTAGCTTCGCATCGAAGTAAACTAATATATTTTTGACTAGTCGAAATAATTTGTGAAGCTTAAGGCTCGTTTTTGACCCGAAATATACAAAAACTGCAAGCTGAATTTTCTGAAAATAATACGTTTCGTCGTCAAACTTTAAAAATCCATAACTTCTTCGTTTTAACTCCGTTTTTATCCGTTCAAAAGGCCACGGATTCGTTTTAAAGTATATTTTCTAAATCTCAAGACCAAAGTTTCGTACCAACAGTAGGTTTTTCCAGAAATTCGAAACAAGGACAGAACCTTTTATATACGTATTGAAAATAGTTTTTATCGGACAAAACCTATTCTAATCCCTTCAAATCAACTCCAAAACTAATCTAATCCTACCATACACCTTCTTAGGGTGTCATGGGTTCCTAATCACCATCAAGACCAAAGAATACCATGGGAATATTTATAGGATGACCATAGTATATATAAAACTCTAAAATCATGAAATAAATGGTATAAATCACACATCATGCATACTTGCTCCAAAAATGAAAAGAAACATATGAAAATGAAAAGGAAACATGAAAATGATAAAAACATGCTTACAAGTGATTATGATGAGGTGAAAGTAACAAGGATTAAACTTAAATACCCTTGGTTTTTATTTCAAAACCATATAAAGGATATAACTAGATTGTAAATGACTTGATCTTGCAAAACTTTTTGATCCCTTGGCACCTTGATGAGTGGCCGGTTTTGATGAAGCCCCAAGAAGAGAGAAAACTAAATTTTTACACTTGGTAACTATGAGAAATATGATTCATGAATGAGACTTGATAATAATGTAGTAAGACTTTTTGTTTGTGTAAAGTTATAAACAATCAACTACTCCATGCCACATTAAATGCACCCCTTCCCCCTTGGTCGGCCAAGGGGGGGGGGGGGAATGTAGATATTATTATTTTTATTTTTTTTTCTAACTAAACTTGTATATATTTTGTATAACATTTGACAAAAAGTGTAAGTAAAGTATAAATATTATTAACTTGTAGAGTAATTGGTAATACTTGGTGCAAGTAAGTTTTTATTAGGTCAAAATAGAATGTAATGAGATAATAAAAATTGTAAAAATACATTCCTTGTGAAATTTGGGTGATAAAATAATTATCGTAAAATTTTTAAGCAAAACGACGTAATAATTAAACTTTAACGATTTAGGTACCAAATAAATTTGAAACACTAGAAAAACTAAAAATATAGTTTTTATGAACTAAATGTAAGTTTAAAAATACCTCGGGATCATTTTTGAAAGTAACGGGTTAAATATACAAAATAAAACTCACGCGATAAAGATTATAAAATAAAAATTACGCGTTGAAGGTGAAATGAAATGTCGTGAATGAACTAATGAGATGCAAATGATGTCCATGAAATGTAGACTAATCATAGTCCATATGAAATGTACGTGATGTTATGATCATGAATTCGCCGCTAAACCTTCAAGGTTACGCGAATTTGAAACAAGTAAACCAAGTTTACTATAAATGTTGAAATAATGAGACATGAACTGTGTCGAGAAATGACCTGAGAGTACGGGTTGTCACATTCGCCCATCCAAAAAGGAATTCAGTCCCTGAATTCAATCGTTGTTAGGTCTAACGGTGTCGGCGAAAAGATGAGGATACTTGTGTCGCATCTGGTCTTCCCGTTCCCAAGTAAACTCAGGACCTCGTCGAGAATTCCAACGAACTTTCACAATAGGAATACGACTCTGTTTCAACTGCTTGACCTCGCGGTCCATGATTTCTACAGGTTCTTCCACAAAATTAAGTTTGTCGTCTAGTTGAACTTCGTCCAATGGAATAATGAGTGATTCGTCCGAAAGACACTTCTTCAAGTTTGAAACATGAAACGTGTTGTGCACATGGCTAAGTTCTGACGGAAGATCAAGTCGATAAGCTACAGGACCAACTCTGCTCAAAACCTTGAACGGTCCAATATACCTCGGGTTCAACTTTCCACGCTTTCCAAAACGTACCACGCCCTTCCAAGGCGATACTTTCAACATAACTTTGTCACCCACTTGAAATTCCAAATCCTTGCGTCTAACATCCGCATAACTTTTCTGTCGACTCCTGGCAGTTCTAAGTCTATCACGAATTTGAACGATCTTCTCGGTTGTTTCCCGTACCATTTCTGGGCCAGTAAGTTGTGCGTCTCCTACCTCGGCCCAACAAACAGGTGATCGGCACTTACGACCATAGAGTGCCTCGAATGGTGCCATCTTGATACTGGTGTGATAACTATTGTTGTACGAGAATTCAATCAATGGCAAATGGTTAGCCCAACCATTTCCAAAATCAATCACACATGCCCTCAGCATGTCTTCTAATGTTTGAATTGTTCTTTCACTTTGACCGTCGGTTTGTGGGTGATATGCTGTGCTCATCTCTAATCTTGTTCCGAATGAATCTTGCAATGAATTCCAAAAGTTTGAAGTGAATCGACTATCTCTGTCAGAAATGATAGAAATTGGTGCTCCGTGCCTCGAGACTATTTCCTTGACATAAAGTCTAGTGAGTTGCTCCATGGAATAAGTCTCTCTAATTGGTATGAAATGGGCTGACTTGGTAAGGCGATCAACAATTACCCAAATAGCATCATAACCTCCCGATGTCTTAGGAAGTTTCGTAACAAAGTCCATCGTAATGCGTTCCCATTTCCATTGAGGAATTTCCGGTTGTTGGAGTAATCCTGACGGCTTCTGGTATTCGACTTTTACCTTAGAACAGGTAAGGCATTTGCTAACGTACGTGGCAATCTCTGCTTTCATGTTCGGCCACCAATAAAGCTTCTTAAGATCTTGATACATCTTATCCGATCCTGGATGAATAGAATACTTTGACTTATGCGACTCATGCATAATCAATTCTCGTATTCCGCCATACAATGGAACCCACATTCTATCTTTGAAACATAGTACTCCATCTGCTCTCTTTACAAAACCATTTGCGCTTTCGGGCATACCATAAAGCTTTTCACTTGGTCGGTTTTCCTCCTTAAGTGCCTCGACTTGTGCTTCGTGGATTTTCGATGGTAAAGGAGAAATAATCATCATTCCCAATGATCGAACTCTTAAAGGTTTAGGTCTCTCTTTCCGACTAAGAGCATCAGCCACAACATTGGCTTTTCCCGGGTGATACTTGATTTCACAATCATAGTCGCTGAGTAATTCCAACCAACGACGTTGCCTCATATTAAGCTCCTTTTGATCAAGAATATATTGCAAACTCTTGTGGTCAGTAAACACTGTGCACTTTGTACCGTAAAGGTAGTGTCTCCAAATCTTGAGCGCAAAAACTACGGCTCCTAACTCGAGATCATGAGTGGTGTAATTCTTCTCATGAGTCTTAAGCTGTCGAGAAGCATACGCAATCACCTTCTCATTTTGCATTAAAACAGCCCCAAGTCCTTTATGCGAAGCGTCGCAATATACAACAAAGTTCTCAATGCCTTCGGGTAGTGCCAAAATCGGCGCACTGCAAAGCTTTTGCTTCAACAACTGAAAAGCAACTTCTTGTTTCTTTCCCCACTCGTACTTCTTGTTTTTCTGTGTCAACTTGGTCAAAGGTCTCGCTATCTTCGAAAAACCTTCAATGAACCTTCGGTAATACCCGGCTAGTCCTAGAAATTGTCGAATTTCCGTAGGATTTGTTGGAGTAGCCCAATCTTTCACGGCTTCAATCTTTGCGGGATCAACTTGTAGTCCTTGACTATCAATGATGTGACCAAGAAATTGCACTTTGTGGTTCCAAAAATCACACTTCGAAAACTTGGCATACAACTTCTCATTCTTGAGTAGCCTTAAAATCGTCCTTAAATGCTCTTCGTGCTCTTCTTTGCTCTTTGAGTAGATCAAGATGTCGTCAATGAACACTATCACAAACTTGTCCAAATACGGCTTACATACTCTATTCATAAGATCCATGAATACCGCCGGTGCATTAGTCAAACCAAACGGCATCACTTGAAACTCGTAATGACCGTAACGTGTTCTAAACGCTGTCTTCGGAATATCCTCTTCCCGAACTCGAAGCTGATGATAACCCGAACGAAGATCAATCTTGGAATAGATACTTGAACCTTGCAACTGATCGAACAAGTCGTCAATTCTGGGGAGTGGGTAACGATTCTTCACCGTTAACTTGTTCAATTCTCGATAATCTATGCACATTCGGAAGGATCCATCCTTCTTCTTCACAAACAAGACCGGTGCTCCCCAAGGCGAGGAACTCGGCCTAATGAATCCTTTGTCTAGAAGTTCTTGCAATTGATTAGACAACTCTTGCATTTCGGATGGCGCTAAACGGTACGGTGCTCGCGCAATCGGTGCAGCTCCGGGCACTAAGTCAATTTGAAACTCTACTTGACGTGCTGGTGGAAGTCCCGGTAAATCCTCGGGAAATACTTCAGAAAATTCACGGACAATAGGTACATCTTCAAGTCGCTTCTCCTCCGACTTTTTCTCGGTTACATGGGCTAAGAAAGCAAGACAACCTTTCTTAATGTACTTCTCCGTTTTGATAACCGATATGATACTAATTCTCGTTCCACTTCGTTCCCCACGAATAATCAAAGTTTCGCCGTTGTAGGGAAGATGAACAACTTTCTCATCACAAATGATCTTTGCGCGATGCTTAGATAACCAGTCCATGCCGATAACAACGTCAAAACTACCAAGTTCTACGGGCATGAGGTCTATGTTGAAGGGATGATTAAGAAAATCGAATGTGCAACCGCGGACAATGGTGTTGGTGCTAACTAAATTACCATTAGCTAATTCGACAATGTATGATGTATCTAAGATGGTTGGTTTAATGTTGAGCAAAGGTGCAAATGCATTGGACACAAAACTTTTATCGGCACCCGAATCAAATAAAACTGAAGCGTAACGATTATTGAGAAGGAACGTACCCGTAATGACATTCGGGTCCTCCCTATCTTCTCCGCCTCCAATGACGTAAACCCTTCCTTGTGCCGTACCTCCTTGATTCGGATTTGCTTGATTTCTTCCCTTCTTACAATCCCTCTTGTAGTGTCCAATTTCCCCGCAACCAAAACATGTAACTTGTTGTTTCTGATTTTCCCCCATAGTTGGCAACCTGCAATCCCCAGTTCGATGACCAACTTTCTTGCAGTTTTCACACGGATCAGGACATCGACCCGGATTGTGATGACTCGAACACTTATTACATTTCGGCAAAACCCCCGAATATCCTTTTCCTTCTTTTTGACCCGCAGCATAAACCTTAGCAACCTCTTGCCTTTTGGGCGGTTGTTGAGTAGCATTTCTACCCCTGGTGTTGTCCCACTTGCGCTTGTTATTGTTGCTATTGTTGTTGTTGTAGTTGAATCGGTTATTGTTGTTATTGAAGCGGTTGTTGGGGTTGTTGTTGTTGTTTCGATTGGTGTTGGTGTACTTACCTCTTTTCACCACTTGCGCCATCAACTTCTGAGTAACTCGAATAGCTTCCTCGATTGTTTGTGGATCAAAAGATGTCACATCTCCTTGAACAACTTCGGGAAGTCCCCCGATAAAAGCCTCTAGCAACTTTTCATTATCAGAAACCATCGACGGGCATAACGCGGCTAATTCCTGGAATCTCCGAATGTAAGTTTCAATGTCATACCCAATCGTGACCAATTCATAGAACTCCGTCTCTAACTTTTTGATTTCCGTTCGAGGACAAAACTTCTTAGTCACCAAGCCCTTAAATTGCTCCCAAGTAAGCTTGAAAGCATTCTCCATCCCAATCGGTTGAGCATATGAATTCCACCAAGACAATGCTCCATCGAGTAATGTGCTCGTAGCAAATTTCACCTTACTATCATCCGGACAGTTACATAGCAAAAACACCGATTCCAATTTTTCAAACCATCGCACCATGGCTGTAGCTCCCTCAGTACCTCTAAACTTAGTGGGTTCACCACTCTTGAAATCCTTGTACGAACATTTCTTAACCCCAGATCCTCCTGCATTTCCAGTAGCAGCAGTTAGCCTAGCGGCTTCAGCAGCAGCCGCGGCCTCAGCAGCAGCAGCAGCCACTGTTTCCCTTTCGACTCTTAGAGCATTAGCAATGCTATCATTCACCAACTTTTGAATTGCTGCTTGGGTCATTTCCTGTGTTGCTTTCTTCGGTGCCATAACTCTTCAAAATCACAAGATGAAACAATCATGAGAACTCGTAAGTAGAAACAACCATCATACAAATATATCCACAACCACAACATGCATAAAATAAATGGAATCACAACGGAACAATAACGAAATATCACAAATATAATCACAACACACGTGGATAATATACATGAAAATTTCGGCCTACATGGACCGATATCATACATAATAATAACCATTCCTACATAGTAGAGTCAATACTTGATAATTTGTTTGTACAACAACCAAAATACTACAAGTTCTTTAAACTACGTCACACACCTTGTGACTAGGATAATAATGGTCAAAACTATACAATGACAAAAGTCTACATAAGGCACCTCATGGTGCTCCGCCGGCCCTATCCTGAAGATCGCGAACCTGAGTAACCAAACTATCCACCAAACTCCTCAACTCATCAACCTGACCCTGCAAAGTGACAATAGTCTCACGAGCTAAAGATAACTCCTGTGACTGACTCTGTAACTCATCACGTGCCATATCGGCTCTGTCAAACAACTCGGGCATCTCCTGCCTCAACTCCGTGATATGCTCTCTATCCTCAATCTGTCTATGCTGAATACTCTGATGAGATAAATCAATGCAAACCCTGCCTAATATCAAACCCTCGACCTCCTCAGCAATGGGCTCAATCCTATCTACCGACAGTTCCTCCAACTGTCGCGTCAAACTATCAATCTGTGTCTGCTGAGCATCAATACGGGCTCCTAATGCCTCGGTAGAAGGCTGTCGTGCAGCAGCTGCCCTAGAACTCTCGCCTAACTCAAATCTAGCGGGTGGCTCGGGCTCAGAAGATGGTGGTGTAGGGATATCAAAACGAGCACGCTTTTTGGGCGGCAAGTCTGTCGTAGGTAAAGGATCCCTAAGAAAATATGATGAAGATGGTGATGATGGTGCTGGCAGTGGTGCTGGTAGTGGTGATGGTGCGAGCAACGGGTTATGAGCTGGGCTAACGTGAGGAGTGGGTGCGACTTCGCCCTCCTCGAAGGGTTCGGTCTCAGTGTCGGTCATGATCAGTGGGAAAGCTGGAGTAGATCCAATGGAAGATACGACCTCAGTGGAATGTGATGAATCATCATCCATGATGGGGTTAGCTGGGACATCATCCGAGCTAGAGTCCGATGATATGGTGATGGGATGTGAATCTGAAGACATGTCTGTGACAACCGATGTGAAATAAAAGTAAATAATCTCGAACAAAGTGTAAGTGAATCCGCATGATCAAAATAAATATGTACAATGATGAAATGATGAGATGCTATGATAATGTAGCTATAGTCTAGGGTCAATGATGCAACCTAGTTCTCTATAACTGTAGCTCTGGTACCAATCTGTCACACCCCCAATTTACTTGTTTTGCAGCGGAATGGAATTCCTGGGGATTGACTGTCATAGCACCACATCACAGTTATATTGAACGACCTAAAGTGTCGTTTTAAAAACACATCGTTGGATATTTCATAAAAACAATCAGAGTACAACATTGGTCCCAAAAGGTTTACAAAGTTTGCGGAAATACATCCATGTTACAAATCCAAACGATGTTTTGAAATAAAGTGCCATAATGTACATAATGTAAGTCGACGCCGCGACTCAAAATGTAGGTCCCTAAACCATGTCATGATGATAGTGCCTCAGTTACCTGAAAATACATTGCTAAAAACGGTCAACAATAAAGTTGGTGAGAAATCATAGGTTTATGTAAATGTTTTATACGACTACACAAGTATAGACCATGCATGACAATCCAGTCACGTAAAAATAATGTTACAATTGCTCTAAGCCCATGACCCAGAAACTAGACTGTTCAATAATGTATGCCCCTGCAGAGTGTTTGCCAGACAACTCCGTAATGTTATCAAATGAAATGCATCCGTTTGCCTGGTTGGGATTCACCAACCCGGATGGAGGCGTCACCCTCGATAGATCTATCCACTCATCCTCGCTTCAAAGATTAACGGTTCATGTTCAAGTAATGGGGACTTTCAAATTGGCAATTGCGGTAACTTAAGCAATGTAATTGAATTTAACATACTTGGTATCGTACAAAAAAATGTAGTGCAATGTATTCTCCCCCGTGGGTTTGAAAATAATCGAAAGCATGTAAAACGGGGCTATGAAAACTCACTTGGTAAACTGGAATAATGGCAAAAGTGAGTACACCGAGGTATAATGTAATGCGTCAACAGGGACCTATTACGAATGATATGACATGTCATGAGTTGCAATGTAATGTTATGCATGCACTTCGTATGTTATTTATACCATTTACGGGTTTTGAAAATATTACTCGTCGACGAAAAATACTCTTTTGACGTCTTGACCCTTCAAAAATGACTTTACATGTTTTTACGTCAAAATGTCATCCTACAATGGTTTTATAATGATTTTTGGTGAAATTGTCACTTTTCGTCGCAAAACAATGTCGTAGGAAATATCATGAAATTAACAAAAATGGCTTTGGAAAACTAGTCGTAAAACGGTGTACGTCGATCGTTAGAGAACGAACTCGACGGTTTTGGAAAGTTTGTATCGATATCTAGAAGTTTCAGTTCAGGAGTTTTCGTCCAAAAGGTCTCGATCATAAAGATATCAAGGGCTAAAGATGGTGGTTTTTGCTAATTGTGTGCAGAAAAATGAGTTTCGGCCAAGTTTGAACATCCGTAATTAATTTACTATGACTCCGCTTGACAAACAGCTTTTTGTTTTGAAAAATATGGCCAATGAACTTGATTTTACTAGAAGACAATTCGTTCCAAAAAGTTTCACATCATGGTTAAAAACAGCCGCAAACATGGACGTTACAGCTACTAAAATACTTGTATCGTAAAAATAATATAGATTTTCAGAAAATATTAGTTACGGCAACTTTATAAAAACGTGCATATCTTTGTCATTTCAAATCCGTTTTCTACGTATAATATGTCCTTAGCTTCGCATCGAAATAAACTAATATATTTTTGACTAGTCGAAATAATTTGTGAAGCTTAAGGCTCGTTTTTGACCCGAAATATACAAAAACTGCAAGCTGAATTTTCTGAAAATAATACGTTTCGTCGTCAAACTTTAAAAATCCATAACTTCTTCGTTTTAACTCCGTTTTTATCCGTTCAAAAGGCCACGGATTCGTTTTAAAGTATATTTTCTAAATCTCAAGACCAAAGTTTCGTACCAACAGTAGGTTTTTCCAGAAATTCGAAACAAGGACAGAACCTTTTATATACGTATTGAAAATAGTTTTTATCGGACAAAACCTATTCTAATCCTTTCAAATCAACTCCAAAGCTAATCTAATCCTACCATACACCTTCTTAGGGTGTCATGGGTTCCTAATCACCATCAAGACTAAAGAATACCATGGGAATATTTATAGGATGACCATAGTATATATAAAACTCTAAAATCATGAAATAAATGGTATAAATCACACATCATGCATACTTGCTCCAAAAATGAAAAGAAACATATGAAAATGAAAAGGAAACATGAAAATGATAAAAACATGCTTACAAGTGATTATGATGAGGTGAAAGTAACAAGGATTAAACTTAAATACCCTTGGTTTTTATTTCAAAACCATATAAAGGATATAACTAGATTGTAAATGACTTGATCTTGCAAAACTTTTTGATCCCTTGGCACCTTGATGAGTGGCCGGTTTTGATGAAGCCCCAAGAAGAGAGAAAACTAAATTTTTACACTTGGTAACTATGAGAAATATGATTCATGAATGAGACTTGATAATAATGTAGTAAGACTTTTTGTTTGTGTAAAGTTATAAACAATCAACTACTCCATGCCACATTAAATGCACCCCTTCCCCCTTGGTCGGCCAAGGGGGGGGGGGAATGTAGATATTATTATTATTTATTTTTTTTTCTAACTAAACTTGTATATATTTTGTATAACATTTGACAAAAAGTGTAAGTAAAGTATAAATATTATTAACTTGTAGAGTAATTGGTAATACTTGGTGCAAGTAAGTTTTTATTAGGTCAAAATAGAATATAATGAGATAATAAAAATTGTAAAAATACATTCCTTGTGAAATTTGGGTGATAAAATAATTATCGTAAAATTTTTAAGCAAAACGACGTAATAATTAAACTTTAACGATTTAGGTACCAAATAAATTTGAAACACTAGAAAAACTAAAAATATAGTTTTTATGAACTAAATGTAAGTTTAAAAATACCTCGGGATCATTTTTGAAAGTAACGGGTTAAATATACAAAATAAAACTCACGCGATAAAGATTATAAAATAAAAATTACGCGTTGAAGGTGAAATGAAATGTCGTGAATGAACTAATGAGATGCAAATGATGTCCATGAAATGTAGACTAATCATAGTCCATATGAAATGTACGTGATGTTATGATCATGAATTCGCCGCTAAACCTTCAAGGTTACGCGAATTTGAAACAAGTAAACCAAGTTTACTATAAATGTTGAAATAATGAGACATGAACTGTGTCGAGAAATGACCTGAGAGTACGGGTTGTCACATGGTATAGTTCATTCCTTCTTGAAACCAATTGAAAATTCATTTGGAAAATCAATCAAGGTACTTGTGATATAATATCAAAGTATTTTGTACCTTAATTGTTTTGATCATTTGGAAATGCTCCCCCTCAACATGGGCATATGATTTGGAAATTGTTTAGAACATGGAGGCAAGAGTTCTTTGAAATCTTTTCATGATCACAATTTCCTTAGGAAAAGCCATTTGAATTTCTTTGGTAAATTCTCTCCTCAATATGTGCGTAGGATATTGTAAAACATTTTATCACATAGAGGAAAGAGTTCTTTTAAGTACTTTCACGATCACACATGCCATTAGAGAAAACCATTTGAAAACTCAATCAAGGTACTTTATGTTAAAACATAAAAGTATTTGTACCTCGATAGTTTTATTTCTTTTGAAATGCTTCCCCTCAATATGTGCTTCGAGATATGAAAGAGTTTAGCACATATTAGAGAGAGTCTGCACATTGAATCAAATGATCATCTTTTATCAAATTTCATATTAAATCACAAATTCTCCCCCGATAAAAAATATCAAACCCTTTGAGATTTTGGATATCAAGTGATTTAATAAGGTTTAGAAAACATGGGAGAAAATGCGCCTGGTTTAAATACTCATCCTGTTTTTGGGTAACTGCTCCTCCTTAATCATGTGCATCATGTATATGAAATCGTTTGGCACATGGAGGCATGATTGCCTTTAAAGGACTAAAACAGATTGAGATTTAAATCACTATCTCTCCCCCGATCAAAAATTTCAAACCTCTTGAGATTTGTAATCCCAATTGATTTAAATTATTTAGAAATTTTTTAGGGGAAAGAGGTGGCATGATTTTTATTTAAAAAATGACTGAAGAGGGTCAATTTAAGATGTTAAAGATTGTTAGTATCAGGTATGATTATTTTAAGAGATCTTAAGGTAAAATAAAACAATTTCACAATCAAACAAGAACAGAAAAAAATTCATTTTGAAATATCTTTGAGTTTTAAAGAAAATCATACTATGACATAACATTAAATCTTTAGATCACCACTTATTTTGTACAAACGGACTTGATAGATGAAATATCGTTTGAAAATATTTTATTTAAATCACTCTCCCCCTCAATCGATGACCGTAGTCGATGATTGAGTGACTTAAGTTTTGATAAAATGAAGTCTGGTGATTTTTAAAATAAAGTTCAATTTATTTTCAAAACCAATATTTTTCCATTTTTCAAAACAATATTATTCAAAAATTGTTTTTAAAAAAAATGGTATCATCACTATTATACCTGCACAAAGATACGTTAGGTCGTTATGCTGCTTTTGTTGTTGTTGCTGAAGGTTGGAAGAAAACCGTCTACAGATGCAGTGAGACCTCTGACGTTGCATTTGTTATGCCAACTTCTTCATAGAGGTCCAATTAAGCTCCGTTTATTCATTTGTAAGAAAACCGTCTGCTGATGCAGTGAGACCTCTGACGTTGCATTTGTTATGACAACTCTCCATAGAGGTCCAATTAAGCTCCGTTTCTTCTTTTATCGACCCAAGAAATAGTTACCCTTTCCTTTCGGCATCCAATCATCTTCTATTGTGGGATCCGGATCGGGAACATTCTTATAACCATCTTATCTGCATACGTTAGTCAACACAAACAGATATATGGTGGTCGACAACACCCAAACAGCAATCGACTAATAAAAGTCAATCCAACATATCACTCAGTCATATAAGGCATGGGAATAATATGTTCATCAAACTATAATCATCTAATCCTAACTATCATATCCTAGGCACCTAGTCCTTCAACGTAGGTTAACATCATTTTTCAGTTAAGCATTTAGGATAATTAGATAAGTCTGATAGATGATATAAATTTGAAAAACATTCTCCCCCTGAATCAATGACTCATTTTCTGAAAAATTTAAAAGCGCTGAAGTCATTGATTGAGTTTTCAATTTTTTTCGAAAACACTGAATCTGATTGATTTTCAAGCAACACATTTACCACCATTTTAGAAAACAACAAATATTTTTCTGAAGAATTTTAGACGGAAAAACATTTGTGTAGGAACAGCAGTCCTTCGACATACTTTCCTCATTTGGTTTTTGGATAAGTGCACGAAATTTTGTGAAAATCGTTTAAGCGTAGCACTTTCCTTTTTTGAAAAACGGGTTACTATCTGAAATAATAGCAAACCATATTTTAAGAACGGGTTACAGTCTGAAATAACTGCAAGCCATTTGATTTGTGACATGTTTTGAAAGGAAATATTTACACCTTCTGCTCGAACTTCATCTATGGTCCCGTGCCAATGTTGAATGACATTTCTAAGACCGCAGATGTTATCGATACCAGAAGACATGTCTTGAAAAAAAACATATTTTTGGTATTTTTAAATTTTCTAATTTTTATGGGTTTTTGTTGATTTTATATTTTTCTATTTTCTTTTTACTGGTTTTATATTTTTGTATTTGGTTTTTTGAAAAATATATACCGATAGTGTAGATGATATAGTTTAAGAAGGATGATGATACGAGTACCGAAATAAGGATATCGAGCAGCCCCGTTGTAGAAGATAGAAATCGTCATCTCTTAAACTTTCACCATTAAAGCTTCCGAGGCTCCAGAATAGAAGATAGAACATGAGCCTTTGAGAAAGAGAGACTTTGGCAGCTTCCCCCCAAACCGAAAATCCATTAGATGAGCAGATTCGAAGCTCTATTTCAAGCTTGCCTTAGCCAGGTGCACAGAGAAGCACACCACTATCATAAATCCCGTTGCTCCTTTTAAGAACGATAATCGAGATTCTCCGTTCAGGGTTATATCATCCAATAGAACAGCAACGTATCATCCCACACATAAAACAATCTTCTCATATTTCTTTTCTACTGAAGTCTGAAGCAATCCATATTAAAAAGTTGTCAAGAGACCACTTCCCCCAAGTAGATGAATTGATGCAGTCAGTCTCTTAGACTAGAGCTCACGAACCCGAATACACATATACTCGAAGACAGAGAAACTTATACCATCGAAGTAGCAGATTAAGTCCGATAGCCAAAGAATAACCCCGATGTATACTTTTCTCTCCCTTGAAGAAAGTGTATGAAGCTCACGAACCCAAAGTACCCGAATGCCCAAAGAGAGAATAACCGATAACATTGAAGAAGCAGGCCGAATCACTGATTATCTCTACGGAAGACTATCTCTGCGGATGTCAACTCCGGAATAAGTGATTATATCTCAGAATCACTGATTAAGCACTCAAGTGAAACAGCTGAGCATCCCCAATGTACACAATTTCTCTACTCAAGTGAAACAGCTGAGCATCCCCAATGTACACAATTTCTCTCCCCTGATGATTGCGATAACATCAAAATCATCACACATTTGTGTACTTAAACTAACTCTTCCATCTCTTCCCCCACATAGTTGGAATAAGAACACTAAACGCCATGAGTCATTCCTTGAGTTTCTCTGCGGTAATGACATTTGTCTTCCCGGGATATCTTCAATCACTTAGAAGTATTAAGTTCATCAAGTTTACTCGTGTTAAGTTGCGAGTCTCCTTCCCCCTTGCTGGTTTTGATACTTCAGAATCAGCAATACTCTATAAGCCCAAATACAAGAAATCTGTTGAGAAGATCGCTTGAAGTCTTTGTGAGAATCAATTTGCTGAAGAATGTGAGCAAGTCTAAATGGGGATTGAATCTGACTTATCACTCTCCCCCAATTAGTGCTCTCCCCTAAACCGACAATCTGTTTGATAAATGCCCGGATTAAGAAGAAGTCTTTAGATAATCAAATGAAACTCGTCTTTAGTCTTCTATCATGCAGCAGAAAATGTAGAACAAACTGTAGACTCGACCTTCTTCAAGATTGTCCATTTGGGGAATTGAATGTTAACATCTTCTTCTCACCAAATGCATTCCCGTTAACTTATATATAGCAAACCCCCTTAACTCAAATCCCTCCCAATCAAACAAGAACAGAAAGATGTTCATCAAGGAAATCAGCCCCGCAACTGGAAGCACTTTGTCGTTAAACTCATCAGTCCATGAGAAGATGTCAACCAACGGCTCTTAGAAGAAAACTCCATGTGAAGATGACTCGATAAGAAGAAGCTCGGTTCTTACATGATTTTGGAGCCATTTGACCATTTATTCACAAATATCAATCAACCATGCAGAAAATTCACACTTCTTCTCCCCCTCAAGAATTGCATACTGAAATGCCATTCTTGATTAAACAAGTGATTATCATCCAAATGTATTATATTCACACTTCTCCCGCGCAAAATTAGCACATGATGTCGCCATCTTCATTATAATTGAGCAAGTGCAATAAGAAGACAATCAACAGTAGTTCGGTTCACTTGATGACTGAAGCGCTTGGAAAAAGCAGGAAGCATGTTGATGAGAATGGTCATAAATAAGAAGATTTCTCTTCTTCCGAAGATAAAGCGCACTGAAACGTACACTTTTCTTTTCTTTAGAGAACGAGGCTTGAACTGTTGTGTTCAAACGTCATAATCTCTCTCTTTCAGCTCTCTTGGCAAAACTTAATCAACCCCATTATCATTCAGTAGGCTCTTTGTCGTGACAGCTGATGGAGAAAACCCAATATGATGAATTTAACCCTGAAGTGAATTAACCCGAACTTGTGACTTAAATTTGCACATATGTAACAAAGAGCGGTGCCGAGAATTCATGCCCATTTGAATCTCTAAGTACTCTATACTCTTCAACCAACCAACCATCAAGTATAAGACGTACATCACCTCTTGAAAATCCACAATTAAATGTGACACTGAGCACTACAACGTAACTCCTTAAAGTGATAGTTATTTTGTGGTGGTAAGAGCCCAATTTCCCCAAGTGGTAAAAGAAAAGGAAAAGTCACCCAAAAATAACTAGATTTCCAGGTCTTCGTTTTTGAAAAAGCTCGAACAAGGATCTCGAAGAATATTCATCCAACCATCCCCGATACCTTCAGATACTAAGTACACTCGCCCGTGATATTTCACTTCAACCCCAAATAAATAATAGTGAATTAACCCCGTTGTCACATCTTCTGGTTAAAAGCTCACATCTAGCCTCCTTTTACGTTTTAAGTGAACTATGATAATGGTTTCATCCTGACCATGGTTAGAAGCACATAACCCCGTAAAACCATGTAATAACCAAACTGCCATGACGAATATCCAAACACACATCGAATTCATGAAGTACACCCTTTTATCCCTTCTTCGAAGCAGAAACTGTAGCACCAACATCATATAAGACCTCGAAATACACTTTCCTTTCTCCAGGATGGTTCCATCATCACGGGATTTTACAATTCTATGGTTTACACCGAGAAATAGTTTCTTTCGCGGATTTTACAAAACCAAGAATAAACCGAGAGATAGATCTGGAAATGCACTTTACTTTTACCAGGATGTTTCCATTGTTTCGGGATTTTACAAGTCTATGATTTAAACCGAGAAATAATTTCTTTTGATGGATTTTACAAAATTAAGACTAAACCGTAAACAATGTCAGTTTGAAAGTGTTATGACAAATTAGGTTTTGGTGAATATCTGTTTTAGGGGAACATGCAGCGGTTCTTCAACGATTCTTCTCCACCATCAACATTTCTTTACCCACATGTTGACAACTTCACAAACCATACTAAGTAAAGTAGTATATACTACTTCCCCCTGGAGGTTGACCGTAACACATCAAAGTACACGTTTCTCCCCCATGATGGTTTCGAACTTTCGGAAGCATCATAACGTGTACGACCATTTGCACGAGAAGTTCTTGTCATAAGCAAACATCTTAAAAAAATCATGACTGACGCTGAAGATTCTTGAAAGATTTTGCTTAGACTGTGAAGTATCATTGACATTATGTGACGTCGAATATCTCATGGGAAATTGCTGAAATTGAACCTTCATTGAATCATCGGCTAATAGTAATGACCACATATGGGAGATAACGTCACTTCAATTTCGCATCAATAATGTCGTACAAAAACCCCGTAGTCATTTTCTACTTTTTCGCTCAAGCCGTGATTTTTTTATCCTCCGTGAAAAAGTTGCATTACCAAAATACCACTCGTAAGCAATATATCAAAAGTGTATCCACAATTTTTGTAAAAAAATTAGGTTGACAATTTGTTTTGAAGATATACTTGCGATTGAAAGTATCAGCTCAACGAAATATTACCACCAGCCCATGAGTCCAACACGATCCAGAAACTCAGCCCATATTACGATTTGTAATTGAGCCCATATCAACAAATCTTTGGATCTAGCCTCAGTCCATCTCAGCCCACGCATGACCCAATCCGGATCCAGTAAACAACCTGATCCACTTAATAACCGGTTATATAACTATCCCATACCACTTAACCTAAACCTAAAACACAATAATACACTCCTAAAAAAAACGCCTACCACACATTCTCTCCATCCGAATCTGAAAAAACAATACTGCTTCTCATCTCCCTCTTATGAATCAAAACCGAATATGCGGTAAACAAACTTTCGTTTGTGACAATAACCTAACCATGTTAGCCCTCCTCGAATGAAGAACAAAACCGTTTTGACATAAAGATCATATATGGGTCTCAGGTAGGTTCTATGTTGTGAATGATATTTGTTTTGTTTTTGATGTTTGATCAATGGAACGAAATAATAATCTGATTTTAACAATCTTGTTAAAACTCAATTTATTCAAGTTTCGGATATTATTAAGAAGCCATGGATCTGTGAGGATAATTGTTTCAATTAAAACAATCTTGAAAAGATTGCAAAAAGTATTGAAACGAATCTGAGATCGTGTGATTTTCAGTTTTGATTTGAGTCTAGTCTTGGTCAAGATTGATATTAGATTTGAGTTGGATTTTAGATTTGGATAGGTTGTGATTGCTTCGATGCTTCTTGTTTACGTAACCTAAAATCATGGACCAAGGATGTAACAAAAACTGAGGTCATGAGTTGATTTGGTATTGGTATATTTGTATAAGGTCGTGGTCTATTAATACAAGTTTACGCATAAGCTTTTTGGTTCTGTTCCACTCATGACTTCTTGAATCTTTTTCAGTTTTACGCATAACTTATGTCAATCTTACGTGTAACTTTTCTTGAACCCTTATGCGTAAAGACTAACAGTTACGCTTAACATTTTTTTCTTATGCGTAAAGACTTCTGCTTATGCGTAAAGATAGTCCTTTAGGCGTAAACCTAGATTCTTACGCGTAAGCCAAGGCTTATACGTAAGATACATACGCGTAACATTTCTTACGCATAACTTCACAGTTATGCGTAAATAACTCTAAAGAAGGCTCCTTAGGCGTAAAACTAGGGTTTTGACCATCGTTGACTTTTTCCGATGAGTTTGCCGACCATGTTTTCAGACTATCTTCATACTTACCCAAAAAACTGCATATGAAATACTTCAGTTTGACCAATTTGACCGCGGATATGACCACAAAACTTTCACAGATTTGGTAACCAAAAAGTCAATAAAGATGATGTACAAACTGTTTGGACCAAAAATGACACAACACAGATTTTTTAAGCATGAATAAACCAGGACTTTTTGAGACCAAAAAAAGATACACATAAAAAGTTGTTTTAAAAACTGACATAATTAAAAGATAGAAAAATAATTTTCCGACAACAAAAGTTATATAAAATAAGTTAAAAAAAGATTCGAACCACAAAAAATCATCAAAACACAAAAAACCTTGGCTCTAATACCATTTGTAGGATCTTACATATATTGTGTTATAGATGATTCGGGTGGCCTTAGATGGTGATGATACAAGAAAGCCATGGTTTTAGAGAGAGAAAGAGATGAGAGGGTGATTCTAGAGAGATAAACAAAAGAAAGGTTAGATTATGAGAAAAGCACCACCCCTTCCAAAGATGGAAGGGGTATTTATACTTACAAAGACTACGTCCTCCTGTCGGACTGTGGATCAGGCATACAGTGGGTAAAGACCCGTCATTCCTCCACTGTGTTACACTAAACTAATCTACGCTACTAAACAGTAAATAACAATATGTCTATGAGCTAACATATGCTAGACCATAATTGGGGTGACCGACACTTTCTCATGGAATTTCCAATTCCTAACAATAAACTTATCACTACTTCATAAAAATGAGTATTTTGATCATTTTAAGTGTTTGAAAAGTATTTTTAGTTCAAATATCGTTTAACTTATATATATATATATATATATATATATATATATATATATATATATATATATATATATATATATATATATATATATATATATATATATATATATATATAATTATAAAGTTATAATTATATATATAACCATAACCCGGTAAAACGTACGTGGGATAAAAACAAACTAAAACACTTAATAACATCATCATTTTCACAAGATCACAACAGGGAACATTTCAATTACGCGTAAGTGAGGATCTTTGATAATTATCAAACTAAGACAATGTAGCACGTAAATTAACTTAAAACGTTAAGCACGCACACAACCTATTGAATTTGATAATTCAATGATCTATTGAATAAATATATTCAATGCTCTATTATTTTGGTCGCGAACCAAAATGTTTATCATATTCTGAGACTCGCCATCTTATCATTTTTAGGTTTCGGTTTAGAACCTCCGCTACATTGTGCTTGACCTATTTGTGCTTGTTCATTATCATCAAGGTGAGTTCATAGCCTCGCTTTTACTTTTATTTGCAAACCCCACGAGGGAGATACATGCTCTAAGGTTTTCATAAATGTTCGCTTCTTGATTATTGGAATTACCTAAGTAGTTAGCTATAAGTCCCCTGTATCATGAACCATTAGTCACCGCGAGTGAACGCAGATATCGTGAATAGTACTATGGGGAGTAACAACCCCGTCTTGGTTATAGGAAATAACCGGGGCGCACCATATTTGAATTGCATTAGGTAATTGGCTATTACCTCCTTTGGGGCAAACTTACGTATACCAGTAATTCGGTGTATGCAGTTGAGTCTTGGTTGCATGAGCTTAGCGCATAATAATATGTGATTTTTTTAATGATATTGTTAGTTTACAATTATCATGTTCATATTCTTGTGTTCAACTATTATTTAAACCTATGGATTTCACTCAACATTATTGTTGACCTTTTTAAGGATGTTATCTCAGGTAATCAGTAAAGATTATGTCCGAGGCACGGAGTGGAGGCATACCAAGACCTTCCTTGTGGTGTAAACATAAAGTTGTCATTTCTTTCAAACTCATGCTCTATATTTTGGGAAAAAACTTGAACAATTTGGAATATTTTTTAACTTCTATGAGTTTTCGATGAATGATAACTATTTTTAATAAAACGTCTCTTTCGAGTCGTTTTCTATGATTATTGACTATGATCTCCATTCGAGTAACACCTCGATTAGTCTTCTGCTGTCATTATGATCTCGGGGGGTGTTACACAAATCTTCAAGAGCAGAAAGTCTAACTCACAAATCTTCAAATGAAAATTTGTTTCTAACACGCAAATCTTCAAACTAAAAGTTTCTAACTCGCAATTTTACGGTTTTTAATATTAAAAATTCATAAATTTCAACCTAAAACGATTTTTTAATCACGGATTTCTACTAGATCTAATCTAAAATTACTTAACCTATGATAAAGTATCTCACTTTTTAGATAGAAAACGATTTTGAAATAAATTTAAAAATCTCCTAACTCGCAAAAAAAATGAAAATCGAAAAAAATGAAAATTTGATCTTTATCGCAACTAAAACAATCCCTTGGCTCTGATACCACTTGTTAGGTCACCATTCTATCACATCACAACATGTATCTTAGAGAGAGAAAGTGGAAGGATCTTAAGAATGATTAAGTAAGGTTTATTTCATTAAGAACCAACACCCTCTCCCTTCAAGGGATGGGGTATTTATAGTATTTACAATGTAAGGGTGTTTCCCTTAGGTTCTAGAAGAACCTTTTATCACATCTCATGGGCTTACTACATGAGCTGGATATTTAATTACAAACTATTATAAACCATAATAACTAACGACTTATGATGTGCTCAACCGTGTGCAAGTTTTAAAATTTATAAACACGATTTATTGGGTAATTACTATAAACACATACGAGCAAGTATACTCGTTCGCGATAGCAAAGGTGGATACGTCGAGATCGTCCCAAGGGATTTACGTTTTAATTTGTTAAAATATTTAAGACAAGATAGCTTGTCAAGGCTTCCTTCAAAGTGGTGGTTTAGTGAAAATCAAAGTTAAGAAACATATACTTGTGTGAAGTCTATAGGCAATCATAGAGAGTGTTCATGAAGGCTTGGTGTAAACTCTTGATGTAATGCACAAATCATAAGCAAATGATTTCCAACCCATGGTTTATGTTTTGTAAAAACATTTTAAGAATAAAAACATATAGGAAATCCTTTCGGTCCTTAGCCTAATGATTATTCTTTAGAAAATCCATTTTTTGTAAAAGGTTCTCATTAAACTTGTTCCTACGAATCTTTCGACCCTTTCGTGATGAAAACGTTTCTAGTCTTGTTTCAATAAGTAAACATGGTGAGTGTCAATCATCATATTCCCATAGTAGTTTGTCACTTAACTTTTTGGAATAAAACATAAGAGAAATCCTTTCGGTCCTTTTTCTTAAACATGTTTTACCGACAAATCAAACAAGACTAGTAGTTTTTCCAACAAACTCATTTAAACAAGATCATTTACATGCATCACATATAAGAACACTTCTACAATTTCCTACATCCTTACACACAAGTATATTCAAGAATAACTCCATGACAATCATAACATAACACAAGTAGTAACAAGGTAATTCAAATAATTCAATAGAATAGAGATTCATGATAAGTTCAATAGAATACCTAAGCTTTGGATTACAAGAATTAGAAATTATGGAATATAGCAACCACACGCCTCCAATCGTCTTAGCCTAACCGTACAACTCCAAATGATTACACAATCCATGAGAATTTGTCTCACCACTCTCCTGGACGTTTTACAGCAGATACAAGGCTTTTGGGATGAATAATAAGGGTTGGTAATAGCTTTGGTGTAAACTATTACTCTTTTGGGTGTGTCACACTAGACTACTAAGTCTAGGTTCATTTTATAGCTAAAAACCCTTTACTATCAGGCTAAAAACGTCCTAAACAAGTTATTAACTAGAAATGATCGGCCTCTCATGATTAATAGAAGTTAAGGCAACAATAAATGACCAAAAATGTAAAACCGATCCGGTTGCGTTTTGTCCATCACCCCAACCGATCCGGTTGCGGGCTCCGACCGATCGGCTGGGAGCCTTTCGTACACCCAATCTTGACTTTGGTTGACTTTTCTCGATTCATGCCTTTTTCTTTGCTTTCGATGCTGATTTCCAAAACGAAACTTGATCTTTATTTGATGTAGACACTTAGAAATCATTGCGCTTCCTAATCATTGAGTCCAAGAGCTTCCTCACTTGACTTTCTTCCTCGGGAATTATCCAAATGTGCATGAAATCTTCATTTCTTCACCTTTTACGATACCTGGCTATATTCACATACAAATACGCTTCTTTTGCACTTTTGCAACAATTATGAGTAAATATAGCCGATTATCATACACAAAACCAACAATAACACTACTAAAAACATACTCATTTTGAGCGTTATCAACTTTCCCCATACTTAAGTTCTACTCGCCCTTGAGTTGGTCTAGCATTTATGAAAATCGATTTCAATGGTCTCGACACCGTTGTTCCAAAAATCTAACAATCACCTCAAGAGAAATAATTGTTAATTTACTTTTAATATGTGAAAATTTTAAAATGAACCAAATGACTTTAGATAACATAACTAAACGCCTCACGAATGATTTTAAGAATTCACTCAACACTCCTATATTGGTGGATATATGTAAATCACTCAATGCCTAGTCATAATTAATGCTTTTTACCATAAGCTTGTACAAGTATCAAGACAAATAAAATAAATTCATCAAAGAGGGCTTTTATTCGGGTTATAATGTTAAGGCTTTGGGTTTATAAAATGGTATGGATAAGGCAAGGGATAGTTTATGAAATTGTGTTGGGTTTATTGATTTGATGATACAAAACAATAAAGAATGAAACATCAAGGGCTTAAAGTGACAAAGATGAAACCTACAAAAAGATGGAGGGACTTGCTTGCAAAAGAAGATTTATTGTTTAGTCCTTAGTAGAGATTTGTAAACTCTAATCCTCTAGTATATAAAGAGGACATGGGGTGTAAGTTTTATGAATCAAGTCTTTCAATATGTAGTATAAAGGTGTGTATGTGTGTAACCTAGACGTGTTTCTATAAACGTCTAGGGTTAGTGTTAGTTTTGTTAATCTCCAAGATCGAAGAAGGCTTTGATCCCTGTTACAGTTAGGTAACACGTTGTTATTCTGATCAAATAATAATTGGGGAGATGTGGTTTGAAATTTGTTCTTAAAAGGATTTAAAAAGCTCGTACTTGGTTTATTGGATTAATTGATTACGAAGAGGATTATTTATCACTTATTTGAAGGTGAAGTGAAATTACTTGGATACGTGTTTTATCATATCTTAAAAGGATTCTCACTACTTTTAAGGTAAGTTGTTCGTGCTTCAATGATTGTGACGAAGAATTGACATAACACTTAAAGGAGTGACGTTATTGTGCTCAGTGATTATCGTCAAGAGATTGCGATCTCCTTATACATTGGTTGGTATACGTTCAGAGTCACGTGGATAAACAAGACATAAGATACAAGTTTGGGTTAGTTTACTTCTTCATCAAATTCATAATACTTGGTTTTCTTCACAAGTAATCATTACAAGGAGCTTACAGATTTGAAGAATCATTTGATATTCATGCACCACTCAAGGGGAAGTGTTTGATTCTTACTACTATTGATTAGTATTACTACTGATGGTTTAGATTTCTACTGTTTCAAGTTCATTTTTAGTTGCAGAAAACTTCATGGAGGGTAATTTGAGACATTAGAAGGATGAATTGGATGTGTGGTATTGGTTCGTGGTAGTCAAGATCATCATTTGCATACGTTTCCTATTTTTTTATAATAAAAAGGGGAAGAGATGTTGGAGTGGCATGGCATGGATTAAGGGGAAGACAAGAGTGTTTCATTCATGGTGAGATTTAATTATCTCAACTTCTGCTACTTCGTCTAGGGAAGTTCGTACAAGAACCGTGTTTGTTTTGTCATCATCAAATAGGGGAAGATTGTTGGGTTTATTGATTTGATGATACAAAACAATAAAGAATAAAACATTAAGAGCTTTAAGTGACAAAGATGAAACCTACAAAAAGATGGAGGGACTTTCTTGCAAAAGAAGATTTATTGTTTAGTTCTTAGTAGAGATTTGTAAACCCTAATCCTCTAGTATATAAAGAGGACATGGGGTGTAGGTTTTATGAATCAAGTCTTTCAATATGTAGTCTAAAGGGGTGTGTGTGTGTAACCTAGACGTGTTTCTATAAATGTCTAGGGTTAGTGTTAGTTTTGTTAATCTCCAAGATCGAAGAAGGCTTTGATCCCTGTTACAGTTAGGTAACACGTTGTTATTCTGATCAAATAATAACTGGGGAGATGTGGAAAAACCTTGTGTCAATAACATAGTTGTTTATTCTATTCAGCTGCGTATCATACTATATTGTCTATGTTATTGTTGAACCCTAGCACTCTAAACGATCTCAAGGAGTCCTAACGGATTCCACAAATTGGTTTTAAAAGAAAAATAAAATCAAGTCTAAACCTCCATGTTGCTAGCCATCACACAAACCACACTCCCGAAAATGATTATAATTTCCTCTTCTTCACATATCGATCTCCACACATATATAACTCAATTTAGCTCATTGGCTAATCGATATACTCAATATAGCACATTGGCTATAAATACACCACAAAAAATACAAATGAGAAAGAAGTCTCTTTCATCTTTGTTGGAGAATGGTACACACAAATGACAAAGTGTAGCTTATTCATAATCATCAAAAACAATCCAACACTCCAAACAACTAGCAACAAACCAATAGACATTGACATGGGTTGGCTAAGGTTTAAGGTGTAAAATATTTTTGTATTTTTCTGGATTTAACAAAAACGAAAAGATTGGCTCGAAGGGTGTAACTAAGGGTATCTAGTGCTAAAAATGGGCAATAACAAATGGGTCCATATAAAGTGGTTAACTAACCGATGTGGTTAGCAAAAAACATTAGATGTAAAATGGAAGGCCATTTGGGTTAAATCCTACGATTGCCTCTTATCATTTGAACATAATTTTATCACTCGAGAGTGATTTTAACCGTAATGCATAACAAGTACAAGTTCTAGAATCGACATAATCACCGGCACACTCATAGCAAAATATAAAACAAAAAGATATGTTTTATACAAAAATAATCTCACAATTTAGTGGAAAAAGGCTACAATGCGCACTAGTAAATGTTATCGAATCCAAAATGAATTACTTTCGTAATTTGGTCCAAATCAAAAAATTTCAAAAACCTCTTTTTACCATTGAAATACCCAAGTTGTTTTTAAATATATCTTAATAACGTGCGAAAACAACTAGACAATCAAGGGCGATTTTCTACTAACTACTTGAATCCAAAAACTTTACTAAAAATAAAAAATAAGACTAAAAACTAAAAAAATTAAAAATCGTATCATTTTTCCTATTTTCTTCCCTCCCCCATACTTAAGTTTTGCATTGTCCTCAATGTAATAAAATAAACTTCAAAGTAAAGAAAATGGAAAAAAGAAATAGTAAAAAAGATACCACGGGATAGAATATGCAATATGCATATTGGGTCATAGGCACGCATGTGAGTTATCCAACTCCAAATATTGACCAATAATAAGCTTCCGTCATATCCATCCTGCAAACAAAACTGCAAAATATACACAACACACAAAACAAACAAACAAACAAACTACAAACAATCCAAACGCTACTTAAAAATAAAAATAAACAAAGTATGATAATAATCCTAAAGAAATAGTAAGAGATAGAGATAGAGAAAATATTATTCGACACACATAAGCATTGTTCTTGAAATCACAATCCAAAGAATGATCCACGATCATTCGTCATCCTCGCTCATCTCATCACCTTCATCATCAGCATCTTCGTCATCACTTTCGGTCTCATAGTTCTCCTCCTCATCAAACATCGTGTAAACTTTCCTCTTCTTCTTCTTTCCTGCAGCTCCCGATTAAGATCCTCCAACATCATAGCTAGATCCTCCAACCTCGGGTAATCTACCATACTCAGGCATTGGGTCGGGAAATGGTGCATAGCCACGATATGGGTACGGATATGGTCCAGGGTACGAGGTGTAGGGGAATGGATATGGTGGAACATTAGGTGGGTTGTAGGGAGGCAACTCATAATTGGCATCTTGAGCCATGTGTTGAAAGAAGGGAATCGAATAATCATTAATGTAGTTGTTCCTCAACATCATCAAATCTTTCCAAATATCCCTACACTCAATTTTATTCAAATGCCGGTTCCAATCTCCCCAACCAGAGTCAGAACTGCTAGTCGTACCCGTTTGCACGTTACCCATTGGTACATTGCCCATTGGCACATTGCCCGGCTGCTATGGTGGTGGTGGTTCAATCGTTGCTCCCAAAGTCTTTGTCCTCCTATTCAAAGCTTTTCCAAAACTCTTTGCATCCCAAGTCTCACTAACCTTTGGATCATCACACTTAGCCAACTCATTGCTATTGTAGTACCCAAGATTCTTTGCCAACCTCGTGACATAATGACCTCCACATATGTTGCTATTACCTTTGATACCCGGGGCTTTCCTAGACAAATACTCGGCTATGAGCCAAGCCGCATTCCCATCCTTGGTCTCTTCCAACAACATGATTATCCACAAGTCCGGATTTTGGCATTTGTCCCGGCTCCCAATTCTGTGAAATGGCCCCATACAAGCAATTTATTTAGGACTCTCAACAATGGACTCCTAAGGGTTGCAGAATTCCTACGAGTATAAGAAGGATCTCCCATGCGATTCCAATACGCGGGAACACTAGGGTAATCTTTCTCAAATCTCCTAAGCCTTGAGAAATGAGCTTCAAACAATCAATGATTAACCTCATCCGGTTCATACAATCCAAGAGTAACAGCAAACCCCGGCAAAGTATATGCGTGATCCTGCCCACAAAGACTAAACCAAACACAAACTTCATTCATGATGTTCCGAACATTTACCTTCCTTTCAAAATACATTGTCGAGAAGAACTCCATACACCATTCACGGTAAACTTCTTCATTTATGCTAAAAGCTCTCTCCCATGAAAAATGTTAGGAATTGGAAATTCCATGAGAAAGTGTCGGTCACCCCAATTATGGTCTAGCATATGTTAGCTCGTAGACATATCGTTATTTACTGTTTAGTAGCGTAGATTAGTTTAGTGTAACACCGTGGAGGAAGGACGGGTCTTTACCCACTGTATGCCTAATCCACAGTCCGACAGGAGGACGTAGTCTTTGTAAGTATAAATACCCCTTACATCCTTGGAAGGGGTGGTGCTTCATTCTTAATCTAACCTTCTATTTTTGTTTATCTCTCTAGAACCACCCTCTCCTCTCTTCATCTCTCTAAAACCATGGCTTTCTTGTTTCATCACCATCCAAGGCCACCCGAATCATCATAACACGATATATGTAAGATCCTACAAATGGTATCAAGAGCCAAGGTTTGTGTGTTTTGATGATCTTTTGTGGTTCGAATCTTGTTTTAACTGATTTTATATAACTTTTTTTGTCAGAAAATTATCTGTCTATCTTTTAGTTATATCAGTTTTTAAATCAACTTTTATGTGTATCTTTTTTTTGGTCTCAAAAAGTCCTGGTTTCTTCATGTATACAATCTGTTTTGTGTCAAGTATTTTTGTCCAAACAGATATATCTTTTTAGACTTTTTGTCACCATATCCGTGAAACTTGTGTAGTCTTTACTGTGGTCAAAACGGGTCAAAGAAGCAGTTTTTATGCACTTTCTGGGTAACTTTGAAGCTGAACGGAAAAAGTGGTCGAAAAAACTCGCCGGAAAAAAAGTCAAAGGGTCAAAACCCTCATTTTCTACGCCTAAAGAGCATCTACAGAAATATTACGCATAACTGTGAAGTTATGCGTAGGAATTTTTACGCGTATGCTTTTACGCCTATGCCTAGGCTTACGCCTAAGTCTGGTTTACGCATAAGCAGACTTACGCTTAAGAATGACATGCTTTACGCATAAGAATAAAAACTTACGCATAAGCAGAAATGTTACGCGTAAAGCAAATGACCTTACGCATAAGAAATCTTACGCCTAAACAAACTGCTTACGCATAAGGTTTTAAAGAAGAAGTTAGGCGTATGTTTCTTACGCGTAAGAACTGAACAAAACGAAAGTTATGCGTAGACTTGACTTCAAAGACTCGACCACAAAAAGACCATATACCACACAAGCATATACCATGACCCATCTCATGAGACCTCAGGTTGTTAAACCATCCTTGGTCCATTGTCTTCAGTTAAAGTAATCGAGATGAAGATAGCTTAAAAGATCCGAAATAATTAATACCTACTTCTAGACTCACCAAAGGACCCTCACCATCTCTCCCCAACTCACAATCTACATCTAAACATGACTCGTACAAATAACTCATGATCTCAGAAACGGTTCATAAGTTTCAATCTTTTAAAATAAAAAGATTTTTCTTTGCTTGAACCAACATCTTCACTGATCTATTATACTATCCGAAAATAAAGACATGATCTTAACAAGTATGTTAAATCATTTCTTTAATTCGTTATAAGACCAACATCAAATAACAAATCAAAAAACCTTACCCAAGACCAATAGACTGATCTTGAAGCTCTTTGTTCTTCATCCGTGCTAATTGAAAGAAGGGTGTTTTAGTGTGTTTGCTCGTGGGTTATGATGATGATGTTGAGGTTTGAGGTTAATCTGTATTGGAGAGAGAGTTCAGGAGGTGAGATGCATTTTTGTGGAAGCAGTTATGTTGGAGGCGAATTATTTCTCATGTGATTTTAGGTTTAGGTCAAATATTCTTGAGGTGTGATAAATCTTATAACCGGTTATATGATGTAGTGTGAATGGATCGGGTATTTGTTTGTGTATGCACTGGGCTCGGCCATTTGTGTTATATTGGATCGAGTTTAATATTTTGAGTGGTTGGGTTGGACTCGTAATGGATCTCTATGATGGGCTGATTAATTTGATAACAAAATTTGTCATCCGTATAACTTTTGTTGGTTATAACAATTGGATACAAATTTTTGGTATCATTCATATTGAGAGTGGTATTTTTGGTATGGTATATTTTCACGGAAGGATACAAAATTCACGGCTTGAGCGAAAAAGTTAAAAATGACTACGGGGTTTTTTTGTACGGTATTATTAATGCGAAATTGAAGTGACGTTATCTCCATATGTGGTCATTACTTTTAGCCGGTGAATCAAAAGAGGTTCGTTTACAGCAATTCTCTTGGGATATTCGACGCCACAAAATGTCAATGATACTTCACACTCTAAGCAAAATCCTTCTAAGAATCGTCAGCGTCAGTCATGACTTGTCAAGATTTTTGCTTATGACAAGAACTTCTTGTGCAAATGGTCGTACACGTTATGATGCTTCCGAAAGTTCGAAACCATCATGGGGGAGAAACGTGTACTTTGATGTGTTACGGTCAACCTCCAGGGGGAAGTAGTTTATACTACTTGACTTAGTTTGGTTTGTGAAGCTGTCTACATTTGGGTAAAGAATTGTTCATGATGGAGAAGAATCGTTGAAGAACCACTGCATGTTCCCCTAAAACAGATATTCACCGAAACCAAAGTTGTCATAACACATTCAAGCTGACATTGTTTACGGTTTTGTCCTGAGTTTGTAAAATCCCGCGAAAGAATCTATTTCTCGGTTTAAATCATAGACTTGTAAAATCCCGTGACAATGGAAACATCCTGGTAAAAGTAATGTGCATTTGCGGTTTATTCTTGGTTTTGTAAAATCCCGCGAAATAAACTATTTCTCGGTTTAAACCATAGAATTGTAAAATCCCGTAATAATGGAACCATCTTGGAGAAAAGAAAGTGTAATTCTGGATCTTATCTGATGCTGGTGCTACGGTTTCTGCTTCGAAGAAGGGATAAAAGGGTGTGCTTCATGAATTGGATGTGTGTTTGGATATTCGTCATGGCAGTTTGGTTATTACATGGTTTTACGGGGTTATGTGTTTTTAACCATGGTAGGGATTGAAACCATTATCATAGTTCACTTAAAACGTCAAAGGAGGCTAGATTTGATCTTTTAACCAGAAGATGTGACAACGGCGTTAATTCAGTATTATTTATTTGAGGTTGAAGTGAAATATCACGGCCGAGTGTACTTAGTATCTGAAGGTATCGGGGATGGTTGGATGAAGATTCTTCGAGATCCTTGTTCGAGCTTTTTCAAAAACGAAGACTTGGAAATCTATTTATTTTTGGGTGACTTTTCCTTTTCTTTTACCACTTGGGGGAATTGGGCTCTTACCACCACAAAATAACTATCACTTTAAGGAGTTACGTTGTAGTGCTCAGTGTCACATTCAATTGTGGATTCTCAAGAGGTGATGTACGTCTAATACTTGATGGTTGGTTGGTTGAAAAGTATAGAGTACTTAGAGATTCAATGGAGGATGAACTCTCGGCACCGCTATTTGTTACATATGTGTAAGTTTAAGTCACGAGTTCGGGATAGTTTACTTCAGGGTCAAATTCATCATATTGGGTTTTCTCCATCAGCTGTCACTACAAAGAGCCTACTGAATGATAATGGGGTTGATTACAAGTTTTTCCAAGAGAGCTGAAAAGAGAGAGACTATGACGTTTGAACATAACAGTTCAAGCCTCGTTCCTCAAAGAAAAGAAAAGTGTACGCTTCAGTGCGCTTTATCTTCTGAAGAAGAGAAATCTTCTCAATTATGACCATTCTCATCAACATGCTTCATGTTTTCTCCATGCGCGCTCAGTCACCAAGTGAATCTACTTACCATGGATTGTATTCTTATTTCATCTGCTCAATCAAAATCGGCAATGACGACATCAAATGCAAGTTTTGCGGGGGAGAAGTGTGAATAAACTACGTCGTGATTATTTCACTTGCTCAAGTGGATCTATTTACCATTTATAGTATTCTTATTTCACTTGCTCAATCATAATTGGAAATGGCGACTTCATTTGCAAGTTTTGTGGGGGAGAAGGGTGAATAAACTACATCATGATGATTTCACTTGGTTAATCAAGAATGGCAACTTCATGTGCAATTCTTGAGGGGGATAAAAGTGTGATAACACTGCATGTTGATTGATATCTTAGATTAAATGGTCAAACGGCTCCTAACTCATGTAAGAACCGAGCTTCTTCTTATCGGGTCATCTTTACATGGAGTTTCTTCTAAGAGCCGGTGGTTGACATCTTCTCATGGACTGATGAGATTAATGACAAAGTGCTTCCAATTGCGAGGCGGATTTCCTTGATGAACGTCTTTCTGTTCTTGTTTGATTGGGAGGGATTTTAGTTAAGGGGATTTGCAAGAGGCAAGTTAATTGGGATGCTTTTTGGTGAGATGAAGATGTTGACTTTCTATTCCCCAAATGGACAATCTTGAAGAAGGTCGAGTCTACAGTCTGTTCTACATTTTCTGCTGCATGATTAGAAGACTAAAGACGAGTTGCATTTGATTATCTAAAGACTTCTTCTTAATCTGGGAATTTATCAAACAGATTGTCGGTTTAGGGGAGAGCACTAATTGGGGGAGAGTGAAAAGTCAGATTTAATCCCCAGTTAGACATGCTCACGTTCCTCAGCAAGTTGATTCTCACAAAGATTTCAAATGTTCTTCTCAACAGATTTCAAGTTTTTGGGCTTATTAATATGTTGATGATTCTGAAGTGTCAAAACCAGCAAGGGTGAAGGAGACTTACATATAAAATCATAACGAGTACACATGATGAACTTAATACTTCTAAGTGATTGAAGTTATCCTGGGAACACAAATGTCATGACCGCAGAGAAACTCAGTGTATCGAGTGGCTTTTAATGTTCTTATTCCAACTACGTGGGAGAAGAGATGGAGGATAGTTTCTGTCGATAAAAGAGGTACACATGTGAGCTATTCAAAGGGAGAGAAATGGGTACATTAGGGACGCTCTACTGTTTCACTTGAGAGCTTAATCACTTATTCCGGAGATGACATCCGCAAAGATAATCAGTGATACAACATGCTTCTTCAATGATTATCGATCATTCTTTCTTTGGATATTTGGGTAATTCGGGGTCTTCAGCCTCATACACTATCATCAGGGGATAGAAAGTATACATCGGGGTCATTCTTTGAATTTTGAACTTAATCTGCTACTTTGATGTTATCAGTTACTCTTTCTTGGGGTATATGTATATTCGGGTTCGTGACATTTATTCACTGAGACATACTGCATCAATTCAACTACGTGGGGGAAGTGGTCTCTTGACAACTTCTGGTATTCTTCGCTTCAGAGTTCAGTGTAAAAGGAATTTGAGAAGATTCATTCAAGCGTGGGATGATACGTTGCTGTTCGTGTTGATGATATAACCCCAAACGGAGAATCTCGATTATCGTACTTAAAAGGAGCAGCGGGATTTATGATAGTGGTGTGCTTCTCTGTGCACCTAGCTAAGGTAAGCTTGAAATAGAGCTTCGAATCTGCTCATCTAATGGATTTTTAGTTTGGGGGGAAGCTGCCAAAGTCTCTCTTTCTCAAAGGCTCATGTTCTATCTTCTATTCTGGAGCCTCAGAAGCTTTGGTGGTGGAAGTTTAAGAGATGACGAATTCTATCTTCTACGACGTGCTGTTCGATATCCTTATCTCGGTACTCGTATCATCATCCTCTTAAACTATATCATCTATACTATCTGTAAATATTTTTCAAAAAAACCAAATACAAAAATATAAAACCAACAAAAAGAAAATAGAAAATTATAAAACCAACAAAAACCCATAAAAAATCAGAAAATTTGAAAAATTCCAAAAATATGTTTTCTCAATGTCTTCTGGTATCGATAACATCTACGGTCTTAGAAATGTCATTCAACAATGTCACGGGACAATAGATGAAGTTCGAGCAGAAGGTGTAAATATTCTTTTCTAAACATGTCTAAAATTATGGCTTACAGTTACTTCAGACTGTAACCCGTGCTTAAAAATGGCTTGCAGTTACTTTAGACTGTAACCCGTGCTTAAAACTATGGCTTGCAGTTACTTCTGACTGTGACCCGTGCTTAAAACAATGGTTTGCTATTATTTCAGATAGCAACCCGATCTTCAAGAAAGGAAAGTGCTGCGCTAAACAAATTTTCTAAAATTTCGTGCACTTATCCTAAAACAAATTGAGGAAAGTATGTCGAAGGACTACTGTTCCTACACAAATGTTTTTCCTTCTATAAATTCTTCAGAAAAATATTTGTTGTTTTTCAAAAATGGTGGTAAATGAGTTGCTTGTAAATCAATCAGATTCAGAGTTTTATGTAAAAAATTGAAAACTCAATCAATGACTTCAGCGCTTTTAAGCTTTTCATAAAAATGAGTCATTGATTGAGGGGGAGAATGTTTTTCAGATTTATATCATCTATCGGACTTATCTAATTATCCTAAATGCTTAAGTAAAAAATGATGTTAACCTACGTTGAAGGACTAGGTGCCTAGGATATGATAGTTAGGATTAGATGATTATAGTTTAATGAACATATTATTCCCATGCCTTATATGACTGAGTGATATGTTGGATTGACTTTTATTAGTCGATTGCTGTTTGGGTGTTGTCGACCACCATATATCTGTTTGTGTTGACTAACGTATGCAGATAAGATGGTTATAAGAATGTTCCCGATCCGAATCCCACAATAGAAGATGATTGGATGCCGAAAGGAAAGGGTAACTATTTCTTGGGTTGACAAAAGAAGAAACGGAGCTTAATTGGACCTCTATGAAGAAGTTGGCATAACAAATGCAACGTCAGAGGTCTCACTGCATCTGCAGACGGTTTTCTTCCAACCTTCAGCAACAACAACAAAAGCAGCTTAACCACCTAACGTATCTTTCTGCAATAGTGATGATACCATTTTTTTAAAACAATTTTTGAATAATATTGTTTTGAAAAATAGAAAAATATTGGTTTTGAAAATAAATTGGACTTAATTTTAAAAATCACCGAACTTCATTTTATCAAAACTTAAGTCACTCAATCATCGACTACGGTCATCGATTGAGGGGGAGAGTGATTTAAATAAAATATTTTCAAACGATATTTCATCTATCAAGTCCGTTTGTACAAAATAAGTGGTGATCTAAAGATTTAATGTTATGTCATGGTATGATTTTCTTTAAAACTCAAAGATCTTTCAAAATGAAATTTTTTCTGTTCTTGTTTGATTGTGAAATTGTTTTATTTTACCTTAAGATCTCTTAAAATAATCATACCTGATACTAACAATCTTTAACGTCTTAAATTGATCCTCTTCAGTCATTTTTTTAATAAAAATCATGCCACGTCTTTCCCCTAAAAATTTTCTAAATAATTTAAATCAATTGGGATCACAAATCTCAAGAGGTTTGAAATTTTTGATCGGGGGAGAGATAGTGATTTAAATCTCAATCTGTTTTAGTCCTTTAAAGGCACTCCTGCCTCCATGTGCCAAACGATTTCATATACATGATGCACATGATTGAGGAGGAGCAGTTATCCAAAAACAAGATGAGTATTTAAACCAGGCACATTTTCTCCCATATTTTCTAAACCTTATTAAATCACTTGAGATCCAAAATCTCAAAGGGTTTGATATTTTTGATTGGGGGAGAATTTGTGATTTAATATGAAATTTGATAAAAGATGATCATTTGATTCAATGTGCATACTCTCTCTAATATGTGCTAAACTCTTTCATATCTCGAAGCACACATTGAGGGGGAGCATTTCAAAAGAAATCAAACTATCGAGGTACAAATGCTTTTATGTTTTAACATAAAGTACCTTGATTGAGTTTTCAAATGGTTTTCTCTAATGGCATGTGTGATCGTGAAAGTACTTAAAAGAACTCTTTCCTCTATGTGATAAAATGTTTTACAATATCCTACGCACATATTGAGGGGGAGAATTTACCAAAGAAATTCAAATGGCTTTTCCTAAAGAATTTGTGATCATGAAAAGATTTCAAAGAACTCTTGCCTCCATGTGCTAAACAATTTCCAAATCATATGCACATGTTGAGGGGGAGCATTTCCAAATGATCAAAACAATTAAGGTACAAAATGCTTTGATATTATATCACAAGTACCTTGATTGATTTTCCAAATGAATTTTCAATTGGTTTCAAGAAGGAATGAACTATACCACAAGACCGACCTTTTACTTTATGCATTGGAGTTATAAGGATGGTGAGGTTAGGTATTAGATCCCACGATCCAGCCAAAGCCGGAGGGATCTACCCAGGGACAATCCACTAGATAGTGTAGAAGTCCTTAAGTATATTGAAAAAAGGAGAAAAATGAGAATATGGGAAGACTTCCTACTGAGACAGAGCTAGTACTGGAATAAACCCAACAAGGTTCTAGTAATGAAGTCTCGATAAGCACTGAAGGGGCTGAAGAATGAAAAATAATTGGAATGTGAAAAGGGTGAAAAGAAATAGCCCTCTAACAATTCAACCTTAGGGCAGAAACCGGGTTCAATACATATGCTACTGGTGGTTACTTAGGTAACACTGGTATTGAAGACGAGACATCATGGACCCAGTGATGCACTGCACTAAACTTCCCAAGCTACTCAAGTTCCTCTTAAAAGGACTTGTTTCATTCTCACGGGAAACCTACATAATCTATCGACTTTCTCTTAGAGATTGTTGATATTGAAGAAGGAGACCCTCTCCCTAGTCTCCGGCATAGGAAACCAAATGTACACTATTGAGTCTAGAGCCAAGAGATCTTCCACAATATCTCATTTGGACACAGAATTAATGAAGACTTGCTATTTCACACAAGGTGGAAAGTAAGAATATATTAAGAGTCCTACGCATTATCCTTGTGGTATTGCCAGAACATCCGAGTGATATGTTAAATATTCACGATGAAGATGGAAATCCTTCTAGAGCCAACTTCAAACAAGCTCTTGGTGGGTGACAGGCGAGAACTTGAAAAAGATCAAGCTTGTGACAACTGGATAGAAACGATGGGGCGATTCAATCTCGAATCAACCTTGGTCCAGGAAACGAATTGACGGATACCTTTGAAAAAACGGTCGTTGTACTTAAAAGTTCTTTTCCATAGCACATCGACTGTGTATTAATGTTTCAAAATTAAAAGGTATTTGTGATTGATAATTGATTTTCCATAAAACCTTCGTTGTATTGCAAAACACTTTCTATTAAGCAATACACGATTGTTTCCAAATCATTTTCATTAATCAGTTAATCTCAATTCACTGATTCACTCACTCCGTGTTGTCTTCTTTGAGACACTCCGGTTTGAGAACGGCTTGATCAAGCTGCGAAACCCTGTCAAGGAGATTCTTTGGAATTCTACCTGATCACAGGCAGTATTTATACTGATCAACGAGGAACTGTGGTTCTTGCAACTATATTCAACGAAAGTGAACAAAGATACTTTCGTGAGTTTTAGTGCTAACTGTTGTTTGCAGGAACATTGAACGGTTGCAGCTGATCGATATTGAGAAGTCAATTCACAGCCGCATGCTCACAGCATACACACTTAAATGAAGAACATCATGACAAGTGCATATCTACATAACCTAGCTCTGATAGGTGCAAATATCATGAACCAGTAAAGCTTCCGCTACTCTGATGAAAAGATGTCATGATCCAGAAAGTGTGAGCATGTCGGTCCAAAAGTCACAACATCACATGAAGGCAACACTATAAAGGGTGATCCATAGATTTACTGTGGCTGATGATCTCAAATAAAGCTTGAAGATCATCAATGATGTGGATCAGTGAAAGACCTCCACTTAAAGTACAAAACTATGCGGACTTTGATGAATCGCTACTAAAGCACAAAGATTGCGGAACTTGAAGAATTGAAGTCTACGAGCTCAGAACTAAAGACAAAGAAAGAATGCTAGGATGCAAAATATATTTCATGGGGTGACCTCCCTTAGGGGGAGATTGTTAGGAATTGGAAATTCCATGAGAAAGTGTCGGTCACCCCAATTATGGTCTAGCATATGTTAGCTCGTAGACATATCGTTATTTACTGTTTAGTAGCGTAGATTTGTTTAGTGTAACACCGTGGAGGAAGGACGGGTCTTTACCCACTGTATGCCTGATCCACAGTCCGACAGGAGGACGTAGTCTTTGTAAGTATAAATACCCCTTCCATCCTTGGAAGGGGTGGTGCTTCATTCTTAATCTAACATTCTCTTTTTGTTTATCTCTCTAGAACCACCCTCTCCTCTCTTCATCTCTCTAAAACCATGGCTTTCTTGTTTCATCACCATCCATGGCCACCCGAATCATCATAACACGATATATGTAAGATCCTACAAAAAATCTTCAAACGAATCTCCATTAATCGGATAGACATAAGACATCCGCATCATACCCCGCAACTCATTCTCACACTCATATTCGTTAAAAAAATCCCAATCTACCAACCTCGGAACAGAAACAGTTCTATTTTGAAACTTTGACAAACGTTCCCTAAAAGCATGTTTCTCTTCATTGGTAAGATCTTGAAACTTCAGGTTTGCATTCTCTTCAGCTTTCAAGCTATATGTAACCTTCTTCCTTGCATTCCTTTGGCAATACTTGGTTACAATCGGTTTCGGTGGAATCCGCATCGAACTCGAACAACCTACAACATTTCTCTATAGAAATTACAAATATAAGTTAATATAAGAGTGTTAGAACCAACGAAAAGGTTTATAGAAGCCTCTAGGGTCTAGTTCAAAATTTTCATTTTTCCACATCAAAACCTGGAACTGGTTCAGTCGAGGGGTAGCCGATCCGGCTCCTCCCCTGACCTTGGTCTAATCGATCGGTTGCGTTGCGCAGCCGATTCGGTTTGCTGATCTGCATAAGGCTATGGCCTTCCAATTGATTTCCCACTAGATTTTTCCAATTCCAATTCACTCCTAAACTTCATTTTAACACCACTAATGATTTCTACAACCTCAAATAGCTCTTAATTCGCATTCAAAACTGTAATATAATGGATTTCACTAACACATCATACCATGATCAATATAGGCGTACACTATAAGGTTTTAGAGAGAGAAAGTTTAGAGGTTTAGGGAACTTAGTGAGAGAAAGTAAAAAATATTATTATGAGCTCCAACCCTCTACCTTGGGAGGTAGAGGGTATTTATAGTATCTTACATAAACGCCTCCTACGGGATGTGGATCAGGCATACAGTGGGTAAAGACCCGTCCGTCCTCCACGGTGTTACTTAACTAAATACTAAATAACATAACTTGACTACGACTACGAGCATTCTAACAAATACATATACTTGAGGTGACCGATACTTTAACTAACGAATTTTCTAATTCCTAACAATCTCCCCCTAAGGGAGGTCACCTCAATTTACATTGAATTCAAACACATATTACATATTGATTGTTCTTGGATTCTTGATTAAGTACTTTGCTCAGTAGATCGTAGTCTTTTGATTCTTCATGTTCCGCATGTTTTGTTGTCTCAGGTGGAGGTCTTTAAGTGATCCACGGGATGATAAGATTGAGCCAGCTTTGAGATCATCAGCTACCATAAATCTCTGACTCATCCATTGTTGTGTTGCCATAATGTGAAGTTGTCACTTTTGGACCGACATGCTCACATTTTGGATCATGATATCTTCTCATCAGAGTTGCGGAAGCTTTTGTTGATTCAGAATATTTCCAGTAACGTAGCAGAAGCATGGTTTGAAAATATCAGAGCCAGTTGATGAAGATATGCACTTATCATGATTTTTTAATGGTGAATGTGATTGTGTGAGCATGCGGCTGTGGATTGACTCCTCAATTCTGATCAGCTGTAATCGTCGGGGTGTACCTGTATAAAACAGTTAGCAATAAAGCGTACGAAAGTGTCTTTGATCACTTTCGTTGAATTGAGGTACACGGCCCACGGTTCCCCGTTGATCAGTACAAGTACTGCCTGTCATCAGGTAGAATTCCAAAGAATCTCCTTGACAGGGTTTCGTAGCTGTTCTAGCCGTTCTCAAACCGGAGCGTCTCAAAGAAGACAACACGGAGTGAGTGAACCAGCGAATTGAGATTCACTGATAGATGAAAAATGATTTGAAGAACACTCGGGTATTGCTTGACATAAAGGGTTTTGCAATACAACGAAGGTTTTATGAAAAAGTCAATTATCAATCATAAATATCTTTTATTTTGAAATATCAATACACAGTCGATGTGCAATAAGAAATAATTTTTGAGCACAACGACCGGTTTTTCAAAGATATCCGTCAATCCATTTTCTTGGACCTGGATTGATTCAATATTGAATCGCTCCTTTGATGAAGTCTATATGTCACAAACAAGTCTTGGCAATACCACAAGGATAATGCGTAGGACTCTCAAAATATATTCTCACATTCCACATTGTGTGAAACTGTGAGCCTTTATTGACAGTGTCCTAATGAGATTTATTGATGATCTCATGGCTCTAGACTCAATTGTGCAAATTTGGTTCCTATGCCAGAGACTAGGGAGAGGTGTTTCCTTCTTCAATATCAACAATCTCTAAGAGAAAGTTGATAGATTATGTCGGTTCCCCGTGAGAATGAAACAAGCCATTTTAAGAGGAACTTGAGTAGCTTAGGAAGTTAAGTGCAGTGCGTCACTGGGTCCATGACGGCTTGTCTTCAATACCGGCGTTACCTTAGTAACCAACAATAGCATATGTATTGAACCCGGTTTCTGCCCTAAGGTTGAATAAATGGAGGGCTATTTCTTTTCACCCTTTTCTCATTCATTTCTTTTTCATTCTTCAACCCCTTCAGTGCTTACCGAGACTTCATAACTAGAACCTTGTTGGGTTTATTCCAGTTCTAGCTCTATCTCAGTCTGCACTCTTCCCATTTCTCATTTTTCTCCTTTTTTTCATCATACCTAAGGACTTCTACACTAACTAGTGGATTGTCCCTGGGTAGATCCCTCCGGTTCTGGCGGATCATGGGAGAGAATACCTAACCTACCCATCCTTATATCACCGTACATAAAGTAAATTTGGTCGGTCTTTTGGTATTGTTCTTCATACATTGGTGCCAGTAGAAAACCTTTTGAAAATCAATCCAAGTACTTGTGATACATGATCAAAACATTTTGTACCTGAATTGTTTTTGATAATTTTAGAAACAGCTCCCCCTCAACATGTGCATCATATATTTTGAAACGGTTTTAGCACATGGAGGCGAGAGGACTTGAAAATCTCAGATTTAAGAATGAAAGCTTCGATTCTTTGATCAACCATTTCTAAAAGTTATCGACATCACTTTCCTGATCAAAATTAGTATTTTTCATACTTTGATAAGGATATTTTATGGGAAGGATGTGGTTTTTCAAAAAGTTACTCCCCCTCAACTTGTGCATATGATTTTTTGAAATTGTTTTGCACGAAGAGGAAAGAGTTCTTAGAAGCACATTCACGATCATACTGCCAAACTGAAACCAATAGAAAATCAATCAAGGTACGTATAATGAAACATCGAAATCTTTGTACCTTGAAAGTTTATTTTCTTTTTGAAATGCTCCCCCTTAATATGTGCTTCGAGATTCGAAAAGAGTTTAGCACATATTGGATGGAGCTAGCAATTTGAGACAAATCATCACGTTTTAACCCTTTATGGTAAGAGAACGATGCTCCCCCTTAACATATGCATGGAATATTTAAAAATTCTTGAAATTGTTTGTCATATGTAGGAGGGACGCTTTGTTAAACACTTTTCACTACCATTTATTGAGTTATCAGTTTAAATTCAATTTAAATCACTAATTCTCCCCCGATCACAATTTTCAAGTTATTTGAGATTTGTGATCTCTATATATTTAAATTATTTTTGAAAGCTTTTGAGGGGAATTGTGACTTGCTTACGAAAACATTTAACCGATAAGGATCAAATAAAAGACTTTAACCTTCAAAGAATAGACATGCTTGAGTATCTTTTGAAAACATATAACAAATATTTTTCAGCAGAATATTTAGAAGCAAAAATATTTGTGAAGGAAACATTTGTCTTTTTGGCGACAAACATTTGTTTTTAGAATCAGAGCATGAGATTAAAATATTTTGAAAAAGCATGGCTCTGTTCTTTCTTTTAAAACTGGTTACTGTCTGAAATGACAGTAAACACTTTTGCCTTCTCTCAAAAATTTTTTTTTGTTTGAACATTCGAACAACATCAAAAGACCCGTGTCTTCTTTGAATAGCAAATCAAAGTCCGTAGATGTTTATCGAACCAAAGAAAAACATGACAAAAATATTTTTGGAATTTTTCAAGATTTTCTAATTTTTATGGATTTTTTAAAATTTTATATATATATATATATATATATATATATATATATATATATATATATATATATATATATATATATATTAATATATGTACAAGAGATAGATAGAGATAAACTCGGTTACTCCTCATCTTCCTCCTGAAGACGTTTGAGAGTTTCAGGCTGTACACTCTTTAGACCAAGACGTGGAAGGATAAACTCAAAACGTTCTCTAGGAAGAGCTTTGGTGAAGATGTCTGCTAACTGGTATTCGGTCCTCACGAAATAGAGTTCTACCACACCTTTTTCCACTTGTTCCCGAATGAAATGATGTCGAATGTCGATGTGCTTTGCTCTTGAGTGTTGAACGTTGTTGCAAGAGAGAGCAATGGCACTTTTGTTATCACAATACAGAGGGATTTTGTTGAATTCAAAGCCATAGTCAGATAATTGGGATCTCATCCATAAGATTTGAGCACAACAAGATGACATGGCTATGTATTCAGCCTCTGTAGAGCATATAGAAGTACTCATTTGTTTCTTTGAAGACCATCTTACAAGCTTATCACCCAAGAACTGAGCACCTCCAGACGTACTTCGACGTGTATCTTGACATCATGCATGGTCAGCATCTGCATAGGCTGTTAGTGACATACCGGTGTCCTTCGGGTACCAAAGTCCCATGTTGATGGTTCCTTGGAGATACCGAAAGACCCGTTTAACCGCTTCAAGGTGCTTTTTCGTAGGCTTAGCTTGGTATATAGCACACATGCATAATGCAAACAGAATATCAGGTCTACTGGCTATGAGGTACATCAGGGATCCAATCATACTTCGATATTTCGTTTGATCTACCATGATCCCTGAGTGGTCCTCATCCAGTTTGGTACGTTCCACCATGGGAGTGTCAACAGTGTCACAAGTGTCAAATCCAAATTTCTTTAAAATTTCATTTGCATATTTAGATTGATTGATAAAAATGCCTCCGGGACTTTGTGAAATTTGTAATCCCAAGAAAAATGACATTTGTCCCATCATTGACATTTGAAATTTAGAGCCCATCTCTTTAGAAAAACGGTCACATTCATTGGGGTCAGTCGAGGCAAAAATAATATCATCAACATAGATTTGAACGTGAATTAAGTGTTTGCCTGACTTTCTGGTGAACAATGTCGGATCAACTACTCCTTTGCTGAATCCAGTAGATAGAAGAAACTTTGATAGCTTATCATACCATGCCCTTGGAGCTTGCTTCAAACCGTAAAGAGCCTTCCTCAAGCGATAGACATGATTAGGATGCTCTGGATTCACAAAACCTTCAGGTTGGCTAACGTATAAGACTTCTTTAAGATCTCCGTTAAGAAAAGCCATCTTTACATCCATCTGATAGACTACCATATTCTTACTTGCCGCATTAGCCAGGAAGATTCTGATTGCCTCGATACGTGCAACTGGAGCAAATAATTCTTCAAAGTCAATACCCTCCTCTTGACGGTATCCTTTTGCAACCAATCTTGCCTCGTTCTTTAATACATCACCATGCTCATCCAGTTTTACTTTGAAGATCCACTTTAGAGCAATGGTCATAGCACAGTCAGGAGCAGGTACGAATTCCCATACATCTAGTCGATCAAACTCATGAATTTCTTCTTGCATGGCATTGAACCAGCTGTCTTCATTCATTGCAGTTTTAACGTCTTTTGGTTCGACCTTGGATAATACGGAGTTGAAGAAACACCACAAGGCATAAGTTGCAAGTTGTTTACGTGTGGATACAGGACGAGAAGGGTTTCCAATAATGTTGTCCAATGGATGATCATGTGTCCATTTTCTAAGGTGTTCGTGTGGTAGTTGTTGAGGAACTGAAGTAGCAGAGTCTGGATCTCCTGATGATGATGGTTCAGGAGTTGGTTCAGGAGCAAATATGTTCTCAAAGGGAGCATCTTCGGGAGTAGTAATGGGGTTATCTCCATCATAGGTGCCAGAGACAATTCCATGATGTACACTTGATGATTGATGAATTGAAGATGATACCGAGTGATCAGCAGCAGGCGCTTCTTGACTCAATGGTATGGAAACTGAAGGGTTATCTACGTTGACCGGGATTGGAGCAGCCTCTGTTGATGGATTTGACAGATCATTAACAATTGGCTCATAGTGTTCATCAAACATTAGATCAAATAATTTCTTCAAATCACCTTCTGAAGGTGGTACATATGGAGTTGCTGGTGAGGGAATGTATACAAGAGTAGAACTGATGGGACTACTTGATGAAGGTTGTGATGCGAGTCCAGAACTGGGTTGTCCTGGAGCCATTTGACCGGACAGCTCATCGAACATAACGTGAATTGTTTCCATGATATTTCGGGTTCTGTTGTTGTAGATTCGGTATCCTTTTCTGCTTGGTGCATATCCTACAAATACTCCAATGTCCGCTTTAGCTTTGAGTTTGCCTAAGTCTTGACCCTCATTAGTTGGATAACACAATGCACCAAACACATGAAGGAATGAAAGATTAGGTTTTTGATTGTGGACAAGTTCATATGGAGTTTTTCCATGAGATGTGTGAATTAGGGACCGATTTTGAGTGTAGCATGCAGTGGCAATGGCTTCAGCCCAGAGAAACATTGGAACCTTTGAGTAGATCAGCATTGTCCTTGCGGCTTCCACAAGAGTTTGATTTCGTCTTTCAACAACACCGTTCTGTTGAGGAGTTCGTGGAACACTTCTTTGATGACTGATTCCAACACTTTCATAAAACTCACTAAGATCTTTGTTAACAAACTCAGTTCCATTGTCTGTTCGGATGATTCTGACAGTTTTGTTAAGTCGAACCTGCATCTGTTTGATAAGTTTGATGATGATATCTGGAGTTTCATCCTTTGTCCTTAAGAACTTAACCCAAGTAAATCGAGAGTAATCATCCACCACAACTAACACATATTTCTTCCCGAAAATATTCTGCACTCTCATGGGTCCACATAAATCCATGTGAATGGTATGAAGAACTTCCATAACTGAGTTTGTAGGTTTGGGTTTGTGGGCATACTTCTTGCTTTTTCCCAATTGGCATGCTGAACAAAGATGATCCTTTTCATACTTTAGTTTAGGTAAGCCTATAACTAAGTCCTTTCTGGAAAGATCATTTATGGTGCCGAAGTTCAAGTGATTGAGACGACGATGCCATAACCATGACTTTTTTTTCAAAGCCTTTGACAACAAGCAGATTGGAGAAGACTTCTTCATTTCTTCGATAGAGATGGTGTATAGATTTGAGCCCTGTGTTCCTCTTAAAAGTTCCACACCATCAAGTTCTCTAACGAAACAAGTATGTTTTCTAAAAGCCACATCTAGATCGGAATCACATAATTTTCCAACAGAAAACAGATTATGACCAAGACCTTCTACATAATATACCCTGGAGATTACACTATTACCAACAACATAGTCTCCATAACCCATAATTGCACCGAAATGATCGTTCCCGAATCTAACAGTCCCGATGAATTTACTCACGAAGTTCATGAGCCGCGACCGGTCTCCAGTCATATGCTTGGAACATCCTGAGTCCAGGTACCACAGAACGATTTGAACGATCTGCAGTTGAACACAGACAAGAATGGATAACTGGATAATTGGGATCCCCATGAAAGAATGGGTTCCACTTGGTTAGTAATAGTGATTGGAACACCCACATCAGAAGCAGAGACAGTGAATTCATTAGAGTTAGATGCTGTGCTAGTGTGTGAATTAGACCTATTCAAAGTATGTTCACTTCTTAAAGGAATAGTTCTACTAGTAGGCATCCATTTCCTAATGGGCATTGGTCTAGATAGTCTAGGGCACAACTCATTAAGATTAAGTTTGCGTCCAGTTGGTATCCACTGATAACCTACATTACTGAGTTTTCTTCCTGTGGGTTTCCACTATTTTCTACCCTTCTTCCACCATTGCTTTTTAGTCCTCTTAACATGTTTGATGGCATTCATAGTTTTAACTGAGTTTTTAGCAACATTAATCACATCATTCATACCACATACATGATTAGTAACAGAAACCAAACAATCATCATTACATGTTTTTCCAAAAGTAGCAGAATTCGCATTAATTACAGCACGTTTAGAGCTAACACTAGAATCAACACGATTCGTTTTATTCAACATGGTTTCATTCTTCCTAAGGTGATCTTCTACTTTCTTCCACTGAACATTCCTAGCTTGCAAGGTCCTATCATTCTTTGTGTTGCCTTAAGGCTTTGACCTGCTTGCTTTAGTGTAACTTTTTACTCCTATAGAGGGAATGGGAACATTAGTTGGTATTGCTACTTTTTGCTTTTCAGGTTTAGAAGTGCTAGGATCTGGACTTCTTGAGGGCACATTGAAGTTTACATGCTTAACTTTAGGGACTGAGTGAGGCATATCAAGATTGGCATTCTTAGAATCAGGCATAGAACAAGGCACAACTATTTTATCCTTCTTACCCACGGTTTTAGGGCATGTTGCTCTTAAGCATTCTAAAAGTTCCTGAGATCGTTTGGCCTGAATGCAAGCAAACCTAATTTCACTATCAAGTGGCTTATTTATGAAATCCTCTTCTACAATCTCACGGAGACATTCTAGACTATCCTTAAGGTGAGCAAAATAGTTATGAAACACAAGTTCATTATTTTTGAGATGTGGAGGAATGTATTTAACAGTCACAGTATATATAGAGTCAGCAGACGACTTTGATGCAACATTCTCATTAAAGACAAGTGGCATTTTCCCTTTTTCCTGTTTCCTCAGATTCTCAATTTCTTTTTGTAAAGCAGTTATTTTTTCATTGTTTTTGTCACGAGTGACTTTCATTGAATCATATAACTCTTTAAAGTGTAGTTTAACCTTTTCATTTTCTTCCAGAAAACTCTCATTTTCTTTTTGTAAAACATTAACGAGGTTTTGAAGATGAAACGTTTGAGAAAATCGAGAATCTAAAGGTGAAGGCATTTGGGAGCCATTCACATTATTCCTTTCTCCTTTCAACTGTGAGATTTGGGCTCTCAATTTTCTGATCGTGTTACAATGAGCTTGAATTTGTTCATCACGTTTCTTTATTTCAAAAACTGCATCAAATTCAGGAGCATCTGAAGATGTCTTGATATTTGAGGTTTTAACATTTTCTTTAAGATGTTGATATTTCAGTTGTAAATTAAAATTTTCAACTTCCAATTTAGAAAGATGTTTGACCAAGTTATCATGATCATCCTTTTCAATTTTATCATGCAGTTTTGAATTTGCTGTTTCAAGCTCAATGACACGATCATGGGAGACTTTCAAAGCAACAGATAATTCATGAAATTGAGATGCAGTAATAGAATGCTTAGTAATAGTATAAAACACATCTTGAGCCACACAACTCAATACTAAGTTCTCATTTAAGATATACAGATTTTTCCTTTCAATTTCATTATATTTGAGTTCTCGTTCATAGTCATTAACCTCAACAATCATTGCATCAAACTCCTTTTCCATTTCTTTAACATCCAAGTTTATTCCTTTTTGAAGACTTTCAAAATGACCTTTTAATTGTTTAAAGAAAGGCATGACCTCAGTTAAATAGCATTCTTTAGTTTGTTCAAAACCCCTTTCCCCTTCAGTTATCCCAGTGGGTGTGATCCTTTTCTTACACGTTTTTTCAAAATCAACAAATAGTTTGTAAACTACATGAAGGCTGATTAAGGTTTTGCTATTAGTGGGAAGATTCCTAGGTACTAAATGCATTGGTGTATTTAGAGGATACACAGTGGCTGGGGGCAATTTCCTGCAAGGGGGATTCTCAGCAATAAGATTATCTGCCTTTTGCTTATCTATATCTTTCTTCCAGAAAATTTGTTCTGGGGTTAACTGTGTTTGAGGTTTAAACATGTTCAGGGAGATCCAATTTTCTTTTGTGTAATCATGGGGTTTAATCGTTATGTTTTTTCTTTTTACACTCAGGATCTTTTAGCGTCTCATCCATTTTCTCCCTAGAGGCATCTTCTAATTTTCTATCCTCTTCAGTGCTTCCAATACATGATGGAGTTTGCCTAGGCTTAAGGATCTCATTACCATCATGTACAATCTTATGGACAGCTTTAGCTCTTTTACAGTACTCGGGATTTGGCACCTCTACTAGGGGAATACTATGCTTATCGCTTAAGACTCTATGCTTAGTGATCATGTGAGCAGTCTGAATGGTATTTCCTTGTACGTACAACTTATTTTCAAGCTTGTTTTTCAAAGTCTTTAGATTAGAAAAGTCATTAAAAAGTTTTGATTCCTTAGCATTAAATTCTTGTTTAAGCACTTTAACATTATCTTGAAGCTCTTGCTTTTGCTTGACAATTTTAGAAAGTTTTTCTTGTAAGGATTTTAACTCTTGTTTTAACACTTACTCTCTAAAATTACTTTTTCTAATAATTGTACGCATTTGGTCATCCATTTCCTGCTCACGGGTAGTCAATTCGAATTTGGCACGTGGTTCATAAATAGCAATTTGTTCTTTATAGGCATTCAGTTCAGAAACTATGGAATCATCAGGGGCACATTTAGTGTATTCATCGAAAGCATAATCAACATTGACTGCAGATGATAAATTACTTGGTACAGTTTCACTTTCATCTTGCTTCACATATTGATCATATGGGACAACATTGCTATTGCCCATATTTTCACTATCTGATTCAGAGATTTCAGTTGGTTGTACTTTGTATTGTATCTTTTGCACATCAATCTCATCATATAATTTTAATACCTCAGAGATGATTGATGCCTTGGAGGAACTGGCCTATTGTTGTGAAGTAGCCTTAGGAGAGACCATTGGTGAAATGCTAGCCATGAAGATGGTCTGGGCAATTGGTTCATCATCAACATCTGAGTCATATGCATCACAATCAGCTACTTGAAATTCATTTGGATGATTCTGTCCCATGCCCTGCACTGGCTGTTCATCCACATCAGCATCATATGTCTTGGCATTTCCCTCAGCAAGAAACAACAACTCTTTCTCATCCAAGACCGCTCCACTGTCCTGAGCTTGCACTAGCAGCATCTTGTCCCTGAAGTACTCTATATTTTGAGGGCGTTTTGGAGATGTGCAGTTCCTTGGAATGTGTCCATCACCACCACAGTTTTAGCATTTGATTGGCTTTACTTGTACTTGATTAGCATTCCTTCCACAATTCTGATTAGCCACATACCCTCCACCAACTCCACCTCTTCCTTGTTCATACTGCCTTCCTTGAACTGGTTGCACCATAACCTTCCCATCTCTGACGGTAGCTTGATTATGTGGATTGGATGCAGTTCTGAGGTTATTGTTGGTGTGTGGGAGAGAATTTAGATTTTGACTAACCATGAGAGATAGTTGATTGATGAGGTTTTCCATGATGGTGTTTGAATCAGGAGGCTTGTATGATGGATCTGGAATGATATTGTAGTTACCATTTCCCGTTAGTATGACTTGAGAGGCTTTGGTGGTAATTCCAACATTGGTGTAGAATGCTGTTGAATTATTTGACGAACTTGCTTCTCCCTGTTTAGATTTGAACAGATCAAGAATCATTCGTTCAAACATAGCATGTCTCTCATTATGAAGCAGGAAGGCATACAATTGCTCATAGTTGGTGTTTTTTAATCCTTTGGTTAGCTTCACAGAGGTGACAAATTTGTGCCATTCGGGATTCATGTTGTTCACAATTTTTGAGTTCAGCTGAATATTTGGCATGGTCATTTTGATATTCCTCATGTCATTCACAAGCTTGTGGAATCTCACGTAATATTCATAGAAACTTTCTTCTGGTTTCATCTTAAAGTGCTCAAATTCATCATACAGTTGTGATTCTCTGTCTTCCTTGGTTAATTCAGAACCCGAGAGAAGCATCTTGACATTATCCTAAACAGCCTTAGCTTAAGTGCTGTGATTGATCAGCTTGTAAATGTCCTTAGGTAAGCCCTGAAGTATGATGTTAGAAGCCCTGATGTCTGCATCGTATCTCTTCTTCTCCTTATCAGTCAGTTCATCATACATTTTAGGTCTGTCCAGTCCTAATATCAACGTGCCATCAGCAGCAGTATCGAGTATGTCTCTGGTTGTCTCAACTTGATACGGTCCTTCATCAATTGACTTGAGAATGTTGACTCCATTTTCTTTTCCCAAACAGTACAACCTAATTCGTTGAGCCCATGAGTCATAGTCAGTTCTGTCAAGCATAGGTGGACGAGTATCTGATCCAGCTGCTTGAACGTCCTCTGCAACAGAAGATATGATTGTAGGTACATTGGTAGACATGATTACAGATTTCACGGGATTTTAAAACTCTTGGATTAAACCGGGAAATAGATTCTTTCACGGGATTTTACTAAATCAAGAGAAAACCGTAGAATGTAGTCAAGAAGAAAAGCATTAAGTCACAAGAGATAAATCGCTCAGCAGAACAAATCGCTTACACAACAAATCGCTCAAAAGTAACAATTCGCATCAACTAACAAATCGCTTAACCAAAACAAGTCGCTTAACCAAGACTAATCGCCTAACCAAGACAAGTCGCTTAACCAAGACAAATCGCTTAACCAAGACAAGTCGCTTACACTTACAACTCGCTTCAATAAACAAGTCGCTGAAAATAGTGACAAATCGCTTAAACAACACAAGTCGCTTAAAGACACAACTCGCTTAAATAAGCAAATTGCTGAAAAATGACAAGTCGCTTCTCCTAACAAGTCGCACAAGTACAGCCACTACCCGGACAAATCGCTTAAATAAGTGATTTGAAACTGACACAAATCGCTTCCAAAACAGGGACAAATCGCTCAACAGAATGTGTTACAGTGACACAAATCGCTAATATGCAAACTTACTCAAACGCCACTTATCAATCCAAAAACAGTCCAACCACAGTGATTCAAGCCTTCCAAATCAAAACATAAGCACTTATGATGATTCTAAACACAAAAGTACAATCAAGATCCAAACTTTAACACAAGAAATGGTCCAAATGATGCAAATACCACTAAAGTTTTTCAAACTCAAAAACCATAAAAAAACCACTAGAAATCCAAGAATATGTCAGAGAGATGATCAAACCATGGCTCTTGATACCAATTGTAATATAATGGATTTCACTAACACATCATACCATGATCAATATAGGCGTACACTATAAGTTTTTAGAGAGAGAAAGTTTAGAGGTTTAGGGAACTTAGTGAGAGAAAGTAAAAAATATTATTATGAGCTCCAACCCTCTACCTTAGGAGGTAGAGGGTATTTATAGTATCTTACATAAACGCCTCCTACGGGCTGTAGATCAGGCATACAGTGGGTAAAGACTCGTCCGTCCTCCACGGTGTTACTTAACTAAATACTAAATAACATAACTTGACTACGACTACGAGCTTTCTATCAAATACATATACTTGAGGTGACCGATACTTTAACTAACGAATTTTCTAATTCCTAACAAAAACTTCCAATCATCACTTGTTCATCATGCTTAGAACTTACAAGCTTAACTTCAATTCATCAATTACTTGTTCTAACAACAATGTGGCATCTAAAATTCACTGAAAATGCATCATCTAACAACTAGGAATCATCAATTGCAACTTAATTTGATTCAATGGCACAACCTAATTGAATCCGAAAATTCAATCATCTAATACTCATTCAATGTTGAATCAATCACTACAATTCTTTTTGCAATGCATTCCTAAATCAATTACCCACTTAATTCTAAAAGATTACAACTTAATTCGAATCCCATAAAAAACCCCCAATTTGCAATTCGAATCAAATACTCAAATTAAACCCTAATTAAGTTAATTGATTACATATGCTTACTTGTTTAGGTGCCATGATGATCTTATAAAACTCTTACAACCTTCAAACAACTTCTTAGTGTTCGAATTTGTGAAACCCAGATGGAGGATTAGTGTGTGTGTGTTTTTTTTTTTCTGGAAAAATGAATTTTTGGTACTTATACTTGCATCCAACCGATTCAGTCATGGACAAAACCGTTTCGGTTTGCATTTTTGTAAAATTTTACCTTTTTAACTTTACTTGGCCATTTTACCTTCCAAGCAAAAATTGTTTACTCAAAAATCCGATTAAAGATGCACACAACATTCATCCAACCATTTTCAAATTTCAACAACATCTAACTCAAAGACTAAATCATCAAACTTATCATCATAAAACTTAAACTAAAACTCAAAAGGAATTGATTAAAATAACTTCAAACCATAATAATAAGAAAATAAAAACCAAATGAAATCAAAATCCCTAAGTGCATAAAATAAATTTCATCAAAAGATGAAGATCAAGCAAACAACTGCTTGTTATTATTGTTGTGATGTTCTTCTCCTCGTCACCCCTCAAAATATTCATGCCTCAAAATATCCTCGCTTTGGAATTTTTCGGTCAACTCACGATATGTCTCATGAGTCTTGAACTTTCTAACAAATCTCCTTCCACTAGGGCATAGTATATCGAATTTAACATGCCATTCCCCATCTCCTTCTTCTCTTTTGTATACATTCGTTCCTTCGGGTCCCTATTCCAAAATTTTCAATTGTACGGGTGGAGATCCTAAGAAGTCCGTGAGCTTTTTGTACACGAGAATGTTCTTAAATGGGTTGTAGAAGGCTTCCATAGCAAGTGCACATTTCATTTCATATTCGAGATCAAAATATGGTGGGGCAAGCGGCCCATACATAGGATTTCCTTAGGCATCACGCCCAACTTCGAAGCAAGTCAAATCATCTTCTCCATCAAAGAGTTCCAAATCCTCCATAAATTCTAACACTTTACCCCTAGGCTTGGAGTAATAAGTTTGCTTGGAGATCCCATCATCAATTGCCATAGTTCCCCTCCCTATATCTATTATCGCTCCACAAGTGCGAAGGAAAGGTCTTCCAAGTAAGAGAGGTAGACTTTTATCAACCGGTATATCCAAGACTAGGAAATCGGCTAAATAAGGTTGGTAGCCAATTTGTACCCTCACATTTTTCACTTCCCCCATAGCCTTAGCTTGAGAGTTGTCCGCCATGGTTAGCTTAGAATGATTTGGTTGAGGTTTTCTTAGTCCCAAATTCTTGAATAGTGGATAAGGCATAACTTTGACACTTGATCCCGTATCCGCCAAAGCATAAACCGGAGTGGTCCCGTTAACTTTTATAGGTAAAACGAAGTTACCCGGGTCACTCTCTTTCCGTGGCATACCCCGAAATAAGATCCTATCCCTATCCTCATCCGAAAGATCCTTATCTTCCAACCGTACTCTAGCCAACATAACCGCATCTAGCTTTTTGCGATAAACAACATAATCTTGTAACACTTCGATCACCGGTTTCTTTTCGTTAAGTTCAAGGAATTTTTGTTCTAGGTTTGCTAGGATGGCTTCCTTTTGCTCTTGAGTTAAGGGCTTGAAGGTGTTTGGTGAATTTGGTGGTGATGGTGTGTAATCATGGGTCTTGGTAGTGGTAGAGGTGGTGGGTCTTAGTTTACTTGATGAGGTCTTCTTTCTACTAGCCTTTCCCATTTTCACAATCTCCACATTCTCATTCTCCTCCATGTTTGCACACAATTCCGCGAGTATGTCATTCACTTCTGTTAATACAAATAAGCCATAAAAACGTTTATTTATATTTTACGATCTTCTAATGTTTTGTCGATAACAAACGTAAAATCATTTTAACGAAACAAATAGAATACGTAAATAGTTTGAGTCAATAGTTTTCTAACACACTTACGTTTTCACGTAAAACACTAAAACAAGTATAAGTGATTTTATGATTTAGATACATATGTACAACAACTAGTGTTTACATATTGGGTTAGCATATACTTAAACTAAGTATACTAAAATGGGTAAAAACAAGTATATACTAAATGGGTAAAAACTAGCAAATGGTATTGACCCATAACCCATGGTTTTATATATACCACTTAACCAAGTTTATTGTATCCTTAAGATACATTGTATCTAGAAAAAAAACCATGGATCAACCCATAACCCATGACCCATAACCAAAAATACCCATGGGCAAAGAGGAATGTTCCACGGATCCCTAGCTTTGTGCTAGCCGGATCCCTTGTGGTAGGGATCCGTGGGATCCGGGGAATAGTAGAAAATCTACTCTATAAACAGAGAGCCATTTCTTCTTTTCTAGATACCACTTTTACACACATACTTCCCCAAGTATTATAACCCTATAACCTCGGATCCAAGTGATCTATGTAGTTTGTCTTTTGTTTTTGTGTGATCTTCTAGGTTCCTCTTAAAGGCAAGATCACCACTTCTTGAAGACGAGCAAGCTCAAGTCCATGAGTTGCCATGCTTCGTCATCATCAAGACAACCAAGGTTCTCTTGTTGATAGTTCTTTCTTTCTCCATAGATGTTGGGTTGAAGGCATTAGTGAAGGATGCCGAAAGTGTCAAGATGAAAGCATTAGTGAAAGGTGCTCATCGTCCGTGTCAAAGCATTAGTGAAGAATGCTAAATGTGTCAAGACGAAGGCATTAGTGAAGGGTGCCAAGCGTTGTGTCAAAGGCATTAGTGAAGGATGTCGAAGAATCAAAATCAAGTAGCATTTGGGAAGAATACCTAGGTCGTATAATCGATGAGGTGCATCGTTATACATATAAGTATTTGTTTATTTCCAAGGATGGTGATATCCTTGATGGTGTTGTAACAAGGAGTGGATCTCCTTAATATTAGGTGTTGTGTTGTGAAGGGTAGTAGTTCCTCCATAGTAATGGAACTAGGTGCTTAGCCTAGTACCTAGTAAAGGGTAGGCGACGTTGTGATAGGATTAGTTCTCCTTGGTGTGAAAGAACTCGGTGGTTAGCCTAGCACCGTATAAAGGGTAGGCGACATTGTGTTAGGTGTGGTTCGCCTTGGTGTGAAGGAACTCGGCATTTACCTTTGTACCGGAAAAAGGTTAAGCGACGTTGTGAAGGCTTCTCCGCCATAAGGAGTTGGTGTAGTGCTTACGAACTCTCGAGTAGGTGACTCGGGGAGTGGAGTAGGGCAAGGAAGGTGTCCTTGTAGCCGAACCACTATAAATACTTGTGACGTGGTGATGTGCTTCTTACTCTTTATCTTTCATTACACGTTTATATATCTATCTATCAACGTCCAACATAAACAGCCAAATAGATTGACATAAGTCGATCTAAATATTTAAAAGGAAGTTTTTAAATTGGTAAAACTATTCAACCCCCCCCCCTTCTAGTTTTCCACAATTGGTATCAGAGCTTCGTTACCAAGTTTCTTAAAGTATGTTGTACTTTAAAGACTTGATACGATCCGTGTATGTTTGAAAACTACAAAAAAGGATTTTTTTTTTGGTCAAATTTTCTTTTAAATCATTTTGTTGGACACTGATAGATCATTCTAACAATTTTTGTTTTCAAGAAATCTTCATGCTAGAATCTCTCCAAAATCTTCATCTCTATTCAAAGACTAATGAAGTCAACATTTAAGGAAGGATCTAAAAACTAATCACAACTTACGTACACCAAGTACAAAGGATTACCTTAAAAGCTCATGAAGTATTTTTGGTATTATGCCAAACCAAGAAGCATAGAGGTATGTCTTACTTTTCATTAGATAGGTTACATGAGTTTAATTTATTTCATAGTTCTCTTTGTTTAATAATTACTAGCATCGTTAGAAGTCTCTTTCGTCACTTTTCCGTCTTATTCATCATCGGGAATAGTATTCCTCTTGATTCGTCAAACTAACGCCGTCGTCACATATGAACCCTCGATATGTGATTCATCAAAACCCGTCATCCAAAAACGATCTTCATCTAATACCTCCAAACTATTTTTCAGTAAGCTAGCTTATAAGCCTACTACAAAAATAATGCCAAACAACCCTTTTCCTGTCCACAGTAGCCGGATCCCTCTAGTTGTACTAGCCGGATCCCAAATACAAGGGATCCGGGGTAACCGTGGAACAGAACTCAGCTATACGCTTTCAAAAAATCACCACTGATCTTTTTCCCTTTATTCACATAAACACAAAAATGACTAAGCTACTGAATTCATCCTCATTGGATTCCATACTCTCAAGTATTCCTTCCTAGAACACCATTATAAGTAATTACATTAACTTGTAATTCTCATCATCCTCATCCTAGGGTTTATGGTTTCTTAATTTCTAATCAATTAATTTAATTAGAGTTTTTCAAATTAATCATGAAAAAGAGCTTTTAACAAAATCACATTGTGTTCACAACATTGTTAATACAAATCAAACCATAAACCCATCCCAACTAATTTTACCTAATTCGAAAATTTGTATTTTTAGGACCAACCATGCCCAAAGCCACTCAATAAGATCATCATGACACCGTCCATTACCTTACTCATTACTATCGCAAAAAGGGATTAACAAAAACCGACCGTAAAATATTCAAAAGCCTTGTAAAACGACTTATCCACGAAGGTCGTGTAGTCAAGGAATGTTTACTTGAAGATACCAACATTCGTCAAGTTTTCTCGACAATCAACTTTGATTGTCTCCTTGACATAGATGAACAAATTTGTTCGGTTTTCATTTTTGAATTTTACAAAAGCATTAGGATCATTAGAAACACCGACAATAGCATCTCAATCGCCTTCATCAACAACAAACAAAACTTTACCCTTCCTCTCAACACCTTTACTCAAATTCTTCGCATTCCTTGTGAAGGAATTTGTATGTACTCTCAAAATTGGCCAATTAACGCTCAAAACCTTGCACTTGATCCTAAGCCTCTCTACAACACTCCTCTCGACAATCCCGAAACCATTCGAGATACTATCTTCAAAGTTAGGACCGACCAATCCCGTTACAACCGTAACAAAAAGCTCATTCACCGTGATCCCTTTCAAATGGAACTTTTCGAAATGCATCCCATGTTTAGAAAATGGGAAGAAATCCTTAGGGAAAACGTCATTAGCCTAGTTGGAAACAAAGATCATCCAAACGCATGTCTTGTGCAAATGATCTATTGCCTTACCCACCAAAGGCCATTTAATCTTGCCTATTACATGGTAAGGAGAATGGCTGGGGTATTCAAAGCTTCCAACATGGTACTTCCGTATGGTATGCTCTTAACACGACTTTGTAAGTTTGTTGGTGCATTGCAACCATCTCCTATCAACGATGATCATTACCTTTCCAATCACGTCATGGTACCTCTTACCAAACAACCCCCTAAACGGTTCATGGTCAATGGAAGGAAACCTGAAGCTCTCTCGGACTCCTCGGCTGGTGAAGAAGAAGAAGATGAAGATGAGGAAGACGTCGACCCCATAGCCAACATCAAATTGGAACCCTTTGACTACTACGAACAACTTCCAACCATTCCAAACGAGACCGCGGAATTCAAACAATTGAGGGGCATGATTCAAAACCTCGCTTACAACCTCACTAAGCCGTCAAAAATGAAAAGAAAGGATTGACGAAAGAGACAATAGTAATATGCTCATTTTTAACTTAATTTATGAGTGGATGATTATGTCTTAGCACTTTGGTTTGTGGTAATTTGGATATTGTTACTTTTATCATTTTCTTTTAGTGGTGCTTTGTGATGACATGCTTGTTTTTATTGTTTAGTTTAAAGAATTATTTAGTGTGCAATATATGCACATCATTCTGTGAAGAATCTGATCTGCAGATGCCGGATCCCTAGGATTAGCCTAGACGGATCCCTCCCTTGAGGGAACCGTGGGATCTGTGATATCAGATCAGCAATACAGCATCTCTTACTCAAGATAGCTCTCTAGATAACATCACATCTTGCTAAACACATGATATTAGAACCCAACTGAGTCCACTTCAAGGATGAGAAAGGATTAGACTCGCTTACTTAAGATCTTAGTCAAAATGCCTCTTGATTTGTCAAACGCATCAAAACTCACCATATTTCTGCTTCAACATTCACAAATTGTTTCTCATCTTTCAAAACACTTAGGTATACATATTGAACAATTTTAGGAAATTGTTTCTAGTCATCTCTATCTCAAAATGGGTCAAGAATTAAGCTTTTCAATTCTTTTGATTTTTAAAGATTTTTCAAATTCCATCTCAAGCCAAAATCTGATCACTAGGATCATTTATTAGGACTTGACACCATCAAATCACTTAGTGTTATCCTTGAACATCTATTGGTAGTTATTTAAGCCCATCTCCCTTTCATAAAAGGCAATCATTTGCTATAACACTTATTACCCTTGATCATTCAAGTACCTTCTCCTCTTAAACACTTAGCAGAACTGAAACACTCAAAATGAGATAGGCTTTAGCTCCTAGAAACCTCATTGCAAACCTTTCATAACTGCTGAGAGCCGGATCCCTAGGATTAGCCTAGCCGGATCCCTCCAAGGAGGGAACCGTGGGATCCGGGTGACAGTTTATGTCAGACATTGCTTAAAACAATCATTTCAACTCATCTTCCTAACTCAAACACTCCATCTCATCTTAAATGAGTTCCTAGATCAGTGAAACTTTGAACTTCAACCTTGTGCATGTTAATTATCACATTTCAAAGAATCTTAGTGGCCTAAGTCTTAAATGCACTTGCCAAGCTCTTCCCTTTATAAGCCATATTGCTAAGAACACTTTAGTCAACAAACACAAACACAATTATCAGCAATTACAACCATCTTCCTTAGTCATTTCATCAATAGAAAAACTCCTAGTGCTAACTCATCCACTCAATAACCACCCAAGAAACTTAATAGGGTCATACACGAAGTTTCCTCAACCGAATCATCTCCGGTTAAGTCCACTAATGCTAGGATTTCTCCAACACCAAGGAAACCAATCAAACTAATCCCCAAGAAAATAGTTCCCACAAGGACTTCATCACCAAACTCTACCAAACCAAACATACCCTCCACAACTCAACCTACATCATTAGTGCCTAGAGCCACCTCACAATCATCTCCACATTCTCACAATGTAGAAGACTTACCTCCTTGGCCATCTCACCTTCCACCACTACCAACAAACTCACTTGAAAAGGTTGGGCAACAAAATCAAGATATTGAATCAACACTTGATCCAATGTCAAACTCTCTCATTCCCCCCAATAGTCCATTTTGGATTATGAGAAGACATCAAAGTCAACCACCCGACCACATGGAAGTTGATGCTTCTTTACCTCCACCCTAAAACATTGTAGAGCCATCACTTAATGAGCCTCCACCAATTCCTCCTTCATTTGAAGATCCTCAACCCACTTCACTTGAACTTCCACTTCAAGAAATTCAAAACCATGACAAGGATTGTTATCATTGTAAACATGTTGAAAGGTTGATACATGAACTACGTGAAGAGCAACGTTTCATGTTTTATCACCTCCTAGAACGTTTCGAAGAGGACAAGAAGCCTAAACTACAATGAGCATCATAGTCACAAGCTCAAACTTAGAACGTTTAGGAAACTTATCTCATCCTTGATCATCATTAAGCAATTAGTTGAATATTGAGTTTGGGTAACTCATTAGCATTAGTAGTACTTGTATGGCTAGTTCATTCTCTTAGTGTTAGAGATTTGTTTAATCATCTCTTATTTTTATTGAATGAATATCCATATGCCATAATTGTTATGTGCTTTGTGTTTTGTGCTTACTATATCATATACTACTTCACATCTTCATTAGCATTGATTGAAACACTCTCATTGCTGAAGAAACTGTCAACAGACAGACAGATCCCTCCAAAATGCCTAGCCGGATCCCTCCAAGAAGGGAACCGTGGGATCTGTGGTACAGAAGCACAAATTTCTACTAACTTGAGTTTTATATGCAGGAAATTATGCACTATACTCTTGTTTTCTAACCCTTACTTTGTAGATTTTCAAAATACACATGAAGATGTTGACACCATAAAGCTAGGGGGAGCTTTGTGTCAAACGATATTGCAAAAACATTTGCAACTTAATCCGATTTTGGATTATACATCATGACACCCCATTGCAACTTTGCAATCTTCAAGGAGGAGCACGTTTTCGTCACTTAGACGAACCATTTGCAAACATATTTTGCAAACACAATTAGTTTATTTTACGTCATGTCCTTGACGCCCTCTCAAAGAGATGGACTCGTCAAGGGGGAGTTAAGACGAGTACCATTCCCGTCACTTGCTCTCTTTACATTTTTACATATTTTTTTTCTTATAAAAATTGTGTTAGTTTCTTTTAAACACTTTTTGTTTCGACAAAAAGGGGGAGAAGAAAGTAAAAACTCCTAACTCAAATTTGCTACGAATTTTAGTTTTTCTTAAAATAATTTTATGTTTTGTCATCAACAAAAAGGGGAGATTGTTAATACAAATAAGCCATAAAAACGTTTATTTATATTTTACGATCTTCTAATGTTTTGTCGATAACAAACGTAAAATCATTTTAACGAAACAAATAGAATACGTAAATAGTTTGAGTCAATAGTTTTCTAACACACTTACGTTTTCACATAAAACACTAAAACAAGTATAAGAGATTTTATGATTTAGATACATATGTACAACAATTAGTGTTTACATATTGGGTTAACATATACTTAAACTAAGTATACTAAAATGGGTAAAAACAAGTATATACTAAATGGGTAAAAACTAACAAATGGTATTGACCCATAACCCATGGTTTTATATATACCACTTAACCAAGTTCATTGTATCCTTAAGATACATTGTATCTAGAAAGAAAACCATGGATCAAACCATAACCCATGACGCATAACCAAAAATACCCATGGGCAAAGAGGAGCGTTCCACGGATCCCTAGCTTTGTGCTAGCCGGATCCCTTGTGGTAGGGATCCGTGGGATCCGGGGAACAGTAGAAAATTTACTCTATAAACAGAGAGCCATTTCTTCCTTTCTAGACACCACTTTTACACACATACTTCCCCAAGTATTATAACCCTATAACCTCATATCCAAGTGATCTATGTAGTTTGTCTTTAGTTTTTGTGTGATCTTCTAGGTTCCTCTTAAAGGCAAAATCACCACTTCTTGAAGACGAGCAAGCTCAAGTCCATGAGTTGCCATGCTTCGTCATCATCAAGACAATCAAGGTTCTCTTGTTGATAGTTCTTTATTTCTCCATAGATGTTGGGTTGAAGGCATTAGTGAAGGATGCCGAAAGTGTCAAGATGAAAGCATTAGTGAAAGGTGCTCATCGTCCGTGTCAAAGCATTAGTGAAGAATGCTAAAGGTGTCAAGACGAAGGCATTAGTGAAGGGTGCCAAGCGTTGTGTCAAAGGCATTAGTGAAGGATGCCGAAGAATCAAAATCAAGTAGCATTTGGGAAGAATGCCTAGGACGTATAATCGATGAGGTGCATCGTTATACATATAAGTATTTGTTTATTTCCAAGGATGGTGATATCCTTGATGGTGTTGTAACAAGGAGTGGATCTCCTTGATATTAGGTGTTGTGTTGTGAAGGGTAGTAGTTCCTCCATAGTAATGGAACTAGGTGCTTAGACTAGTACCTAATAAAGGGTAGGCGACGTTGTGATAGGATTAGTTCTCCTTGGTGTGAAAGAACTCGGTGGTTAGCCTAGCACCGTATAAAGGGTAGGCGACGTTGTGTTAGGTGTGGTTCGCCTTGGTGTGAAGGAACTCGGTATTTAGCTTTGTACCGGAAAACGGTTAAGCGACGTTGTGAAGGCTTCTCCGCCATAAGGAGTTGGTGTAGTGCTTACGAACTCTCGAGTAGGTGACTCGAGGAGTGGAGTAGGGCAAGGAAGGTGTCCTTGTAGCCGAACCACTATAAATACTTGTGTCGTGGTGATGTGCTTCTTACTCTTTATCTTTCATTACACGTTTATATATCTATCTATCAACGTCCAACATAAACAGCCAAATAGATTGACATAAGTCGATCTAAATATTTAAAAGGAAGTTTTTAAATTGGTAAAACTATTCAACCCCCCCCCCCCTTCTAGTTTTCCACAATTGGTATCAGAGCTTCGTTACCAAGTTTCTTAAAGTATGTTATACTTTAAAGACTTGATACGATCCGTGTATGTTTGAAAACTACAAAGAAAGATTTTTTTTTTGTCTAATTTTCTTTTAAATCATTTTGTTGGACATTGATAGATCATTCTAACAATTTTTGTTTTCAAGAAATCTTCATGCTAGAATCTCTCCAAAATCTTCATCTCTATTCAAAGAATAATGAAGTCAACATTCAAGGAAGGATCTAAAAAGTAATCACAACTTACGTACACCAAGTACAAAGGATTAGCTTAAAAGCTCATGAAGTATTTTTGGTATTATGCCAAACCAAGAAGCATAGAGGTATGTCTTACTTTTCATTAGATAGGTTACATGAGTTTAATTTATTTCATAGTTCTCTTTGTTTAATCATTAATAGCATCGTTAGAAGTCTCTTTCGTCACTTTTCCGTCTTATTCATCATCGGGAATAGTATTCCTCTTGATTTGTCAAACTAACGCCGTCGTCACATATGAATCCTCGATATGTGATTCATCAAAACCCGTCATCTAAAAACGATCTTCATCTAATACCTCCAAACTATTTTTCAGTAAGCTAGCTTATAAGCCTACTTCAAAAATAATGCCAAACAACCCTTTTCCTGTCCACAGTAGCCGGATCCCTCTAGTTGTACTAGCCGGATCCCAAATACAAGGGATCCGGGGGAACCGTGGAACAGAACTCAGCTATACGCTTTCAAAAAATCACCACTGATCTTTTTCCCTTTATTCACATAAACACAAAAACGACTAAGCTACTGAATTCATCCTCATTGGATTCCATACTCTCAAGTATTCCTTCCTAGAACACCATTGTAAGTAATTACAATAACTTGTAATTCTCATCATCTTCATCCTAGGGTTTATGGTTTCTTAATTTCTAATCAATTAATTTAATTAGAGTTTTTCAAATTAATCATGAAAAAGGGCTTTTAACAAAATCACATTGTGTTCACAACATTGTTAATACAAATCAAACCATAAACCCATCCCAACTAATTTTACCTAATTGGAAAATTTGTATTTTTAGGACCAACCATGCCCAAAGCCACTCAACAAGATCATCATGACACCGTCCATTACCTTACTCATTACTATCGCAAAAAGGGATTGACAAAAACCGACCGTAAAATATTCAAAAGCCTTGTAAAACGACTTATCCACGAAGGTCGTGTAGTCAAGGAATGTTTACTTGAAGATACCAACATTCGTCAAGTTTTCTCGACAATCAACTTTGATTGTCTCCTTGACATAGATGAACAAATCTGTCCGGTTTTCATTTTTGAATTTTACAAAAGCATTAGGATCATTAGAAACACCGACAATAGCATCTCAATCGCCTTCATCAACAACAAACAAAACTTTACCCTTCCTCTCAACACCTTTGCTCAAATTCTTCGCATTCCTTGTGAAGGAATTTGTATGTACTCTCAAGATTGGGCAATTAACGCTCAAAACCTTGCACTTGATCCTAAGCCTCTCTACAACACTCCTCTCGACAATCCTGAAACCATTCGAGATACTATCTTCAAAGTTAGGACCGACCAATCCCGTTACAACCGTAACAAAAAGCTCATTCACCGTGATCCCTTTCAAATGGAACTTTTCGAAATGCATCCCATGTTTAGAAAATGGGAAGAAATCCTTAGGGAAAACGTCATTAGCCTAATTGGAAACAAAGATCATCCAAACGCATGTCTTGTGCAAATGATCTATTGCCTTACCCACCAAAGGCCTTTTAATCTTGCCTATTACATGGTAAGGAGAATGGCTGGGGTATTCAAAGCTTCCAACATGGTACTTCCGTATGCTATGCTCCTAACACGACTTTGTAAGTTTGTTGGTGCATTTCAACCATCTCCTATCAACGATGATCATTACCTTTCCAATCACGTCATGGTACCTCTTACCAAACAACCCCCTAAACGGTTCATGGTCAATGGAAAGAAACCTGAAGCTCTCTCGGACTCCTCGGCTGGTGAAGAAGAAGAAGATGAAGATGAGGAAGACGTCGACCCCATAGCCAACATCAAATTGGAACCCTTTGACTACTACGAACAACTTCCAACCATTCCAAACGAGACCGCAGAATTCAAACAATTGAGGGGCATGATTCAAAACCTCGCTTACAACCTCACTAAGCCGTCAAAAATGAAAAGAAAGGATTGACGAAAGAGACAATAGTAATATGCTCATTTTTAACTTAATTTATGAGTGGATGATTATGTCTTAGCACTTTGGTTTGTGGTAATTTGGATATTGTTACTTTTATCATTTTCTTTTAGTGGTGCTTTGTGATGACATGCTTGTTTTTATTGTTTAGTTTAAAGAATTATTTAGTGTGCAATATATGCACATCATTCCGTGAAGAATCTGATCTGCAGATTCCGGATCCCTAGGATTAGCCTAGACGGATCCCTCCCTTGAGGGAACCGTGGGATCCGTGATATCAGATCAGCAATACAGCATCTCTTACTCAAGAGAGCTCTCTAGATAACATCACATCTTGCTTAACACATGATATTAGAACCCAACTGTGTCCACTTCAAGGATGAGAAAGGATTAGACTCACTTACTTAAGATCTTAGTCAAAATGCCTCTTGATTTGTCAAACGCATCAAAACTCACCATATTTCCGCTTCAACATTCACAAATTGTTTCTCATCATTCAAAACACTTAGGTAGACATATTGAACAATTTTAGGAAATTGTTTCTAGTCATCTCTATCTCAAAATGGGTCAAGAATTAAGCTTTTCAATTCTTTTGATTTTTAAAGATTTTTCAAATTCCATCTCAAGCCAAAATCTGATCACTAGGATCATTTATTAGGACTTGACACCATCAAATCACTTAGTGTTATCCTTGAACATCTATTGGTAGTTATTTAAGCTCATCTCCCTTTCATAAAAGGCAATCATTTGCTATAACACTTATTACCCTTGATCATTCAAGTACCTTCTCATCTTAAACACTTAGGAGAACTGAAACACTCAAAATGAGATAGGCTTTAGCTCCTAGAAACCTCATTTCAAACCTTTCATAACTACTGAGAGCCGTATCCCTAGGATTAGCCTAGCCGGATCCCTCCAAGGAGGGAACCGTGGGATCCGGGTGACAGTTTATGTCAAACATTGCTTAAAACAATCATTTCAACTCATCTTCCTAACTCAAACACTCCATCTCATCTTAAATGAGTTCCTAGATCAGTGAAACTCTGAACTTCAACCTTGTGCATGTTAATCATCACATTTCAAAGAATCTTAGTGGCCTAAGTCTTAAATGGACTTGCCAAGCTCTTCCCTTTATAAGCCATATTGCTAAGAACACTTTAGTCATCAAACACAAACACAATTATCAGCAATTACAACCATCTTCCTTAGTCATTTCATCATGAGAAAAACTCCTAGTGCTAACTCATCCACTCAAGAACCACCCAAGAAACTTAATAGGATCATACACGAAGTTTCCTCAACCGAATCATCTCCGGTTAAGTCCACTAATGCTAGGATTTCTCCAACACCAAGGAAACCAATCAAACTAATCCCCAAGAAAATAGTTCCCACTAGGACTTCATCACCAAACTCTACCAAACCAAACATACCCTCCACAACTCAACCAACATCATTAGTGCCTAGAGCCACCTCACAATCATCTCCACATTCTCACAATGTAGAAGACTTACCTCCTTGTCCATCTCACCTTCCACCACTACCAACAAACTCACTTGAAAAGGTTGGGCAACAAAATCAAAATATTGAATCAACACTTGATCCATTGTCAAACTCTCTCATTCCCCCCAATAGTCCATTTTGGATTATGAGAAGACATCAAAGTCAACCACCCGACCACATGGAAGTTGATGCTTCTTTACCTCCACCCTCAAACATTGTAGAGCCATCACTTAATGAGCCTCCACCAATTCCTCCTTCATTTGAAGATCCTCAACCCACTTCACTTGAACTTCCACTTCAAGAAATTCAAAACCATGACAAGGATTGTTATCATTGTAAACATGTTGAAAGGTTGATACATGAACTACGTGAAGAGCAACGTTTCATGTTTTATCACCTCCTCGAACGTTTTGAAGAGGTCAACAAGCCTAAACTACAATGAGCATCATAGTCACAAGTTCAAACTTAGAACGTTTAGGAAACTTATCTCATCCTTGATCATCATTAAGCAATTAGTTGAATATTGAGTTTGGGTAACTCATTAGCATTAGTAGTACTTGTATGGCTAGTTCATTCTCTTAGTGTTAGAGATTTGTTTAATCATCTCTTATTTTTATTGAATGAATATCCATATGCCATAATTGTTATGTGCTTTGTGTTTTGTGCTTACTATATCATATACTACTTCACATCTTCATTAGCATTGATTGAAACACTCTCATTGCTGAAGAAATTGTCAACAGACAGACGGATCCCTCCAAAATGCCTAGCCGGATCCCTCCAAGAAGGGAACCGTGGGATCCGTGGTACAGAAGCACAAATTTCTACTAACTTTAGTTTTATATGCAGGAAATTATGCACTAAACTCTTGTTTTCTAACCCTTACTTTGTAGATTTTCAAAACACATGAAGATGTTGACACCATAAAGCTAGGGGGAGCTTTGTATCAAACGATATTGCAAAAACATTTGCAACTTAATCCGATTTTGGATTATACTTCATGACACCCCATTGCAACTTTGCAATCTTCAAGGGGGAGCACGTTTTCGTCAGTTAGACGAACCATTTGCAAACATCTTTTGCAAACACAATTAGTTTATTTTACGTTATGTTAGGAATTAGAAATTCCAGGTATTAAAGAGTCGGTCACCTCAAGTATATGTAATCGTTAGAAAGCTCGTAGTCGTAGTTATTTTAAGTTAAGTAATATTTAGTTAAGTAACACCGTGGAGGACGGACGGGTCTTTACCCACTGTATGCCTGATCCACAGCCCGATGTGTGGCGATTTATGTAAGACTATAAATACTCTCTACCTTCCAAGGTAGAGGGTTGGAGCTCATAATAAGAATTTTCTTTCTCTCACTAAAGTTCCCTAAACCTCTAACTTTCTCTCTCTAGAATTCTACTTATACGCCACCTAGTTGTTATGGTTTGATGTGTATGTGAAAACTTATATCTTACAATTGGTATCAGAGCGCCATGGTTAGATCATATCTTGCACATCTTTGGATTTCTAGTGGTTTTTAGGTGGTTTTTGAGTTTGAAAAAGTTTAGTGGTTTTTGCATCATTTGGGTGATTTCTAGTGTTAAAGTTTGGATTTTGATAGTACTTTTATGTTTAGAATCATCACAAGTGTTTAGGTTTTGATTTGGTAAGCTTGAATCATCGTGGTTGGGTAGTTTTTGGATTGAAAAGTGATGTTTTTGTGGTTTTCTTGCTAGAGACTTGACATTCGGACTTCATTCTTCGTAGCGACTTGCTTTGCAATTTTGTGGCGAGTTACAGTTTTGGATCTAGCGACTTAGATCTAGCGATTTACAGTACAAGTAGTGGACTCTCCACTACGGGTAGCGACTTGGTGGTAGCGACTTGGTCTGTAGCGAGTTGCTCTTTAGCGACTTGTATCTTTAGCGACTTGAGTAGCGAATTGCTGCCAAAATTTTGCTAGCGACTTGAGGTTTAGCGAGTTACTACTTAGCGACTTGCATTTGTCTAGCGACTTGGGACTCTAGCGACTTAGTGGTGTAGCGAATTAGGTGTTAGCGACTTGGTACATTATCTTCTAGCGACTTGGGTGATTGTTTACGGTTTTCTCTTGATTTAGTAAAATCCCGTGAAAGAATCTATTTCCCGGTTTAATCATAGAGTTATAAAATCCCGTATAATCTGTTAACATGTCTACCAACGTTCCTACTATCATCTCCACTGTTGCCGAGGATGTTCAAGCAGCTGGCTCAGATACTCGTCCACCCATGCTTGACAGAACTAACTACGACTCTTGGGCTCAACGAATCAGATTGTACTGCCTTGGAAAGGAAAATGGTGTCAACATTCTCAAATCCATTGATGAAGGACCGTATCGAGTTGAGACGACCAGAGATATACTTGACACTAATGAAGATGGAACTCCTATTTACGGAATGGAAAGACCTAAAATGTATGATGAGCTTGATGATAAGGAGAAAAAGAGATTCGATGCAGATATCAGGGCTTCTAACATTGTTCTTCAAGGTCTTCCTAAAGACATCTACAAGCTGATCAATCACAACACCGATGCAAAGGCAGTATGGGATAATGTCAAGATGCTTCTCTCAGGTTCAGAATTAACTATGGAAGACAGAGAATCACAAATCTATGATGAATTTGAACACTTCAAGATGAAACCAGATGAGAGTGTCTATGAGTACTATGTGAGATTTCATAAGTTGGTGAATGACATGAGGAACATCAGAATGACTATGCCTAACATTCAGCTGAACTCAAAATTTGTGAACAACATGAATCCCGAATGGCACAAGTTTGTCACCTCTGTGAAGCTCACTAAAGGATTGAAGAATACAAACTATGAGCAACTCTATGCCTTCCTCCTTCAGAATGAGAGACATGCTATGTTTGAAAAATTGGTTCTCAATCAGTTCAAAACCAACCAGGGAGAGACAAGCTCGTCCAATGACTCAACTGCCTTCTACTCAAACATCGGAATCACAACCAAAGCTTCACATGTCATACCCTTGGGTAATGGTAATCACAAACTCATTCCTGATCCTATGTTCAAACAAGCTGATGCTAATGCACACGTGGGTAACTTCATTAATCAACTAGCTCTTCTGATTAGTCAAAACATGAATTCTCTCCCACAAACCAACAACAACCTCAGAACTGCATCTAACCCACACAATCAAGCTACTGTTAAAGATGGAAGGATCGTGGTGCAACCAGTTCAGGAAAGACAGTATGATCAGGGAAGAGGTGGAGCTGGTAGAGGTTATGTTGGTAACCAGAATCGAGGAAGGAATGGTAACCAAGGTCAAGCTAAGCCGATCAAATGTTATAACTGTGGTGGTGAGGGACACATTGCAAGAAACTGCACATCTCCAAAGCGTCCACAGAATGATGATTATTTCAGAGATAAGATGCTGCTTGTACAAGCTCAGGACAATGGTGCTGCTTTGGATGAAGAGGAATTGCTGTTTATTGCTGAGGGCAATGCCAAGACCTATGATGCAGATGTGGATGAGCAGCCTATTCAGGAGATAGGTCACAATCATCAGAATGCCTTTCAAGTCGCTGATTGTGATGCATACGACTCTGATGTGGATGATGGACCTACTGCACACACAATTTTTATGGCTAGCATTTCTCCAATGGTTTCTCCCAAGGTCTATTCTTCACCACAAGCTGGCCCATCCAAGGAAAAACTCATCTCATAGGTATTAAAACTATACGATGATGCTGATGTGCAACAGATGCATGACAAAGTACAATCAACTGAAACTATTGAATCAAATATTGAAAATATGGGTAATATCGATATTGTCCCATATGATCAATATGAGAAACAAAGTGAAAGTGAAGTTGTACCAAGTGATGCATCTTCTGCAGTCAACAATGACTATGTTTTTGATGATTACACTGCAAGTGCCCCTGATGATTCTGTAATTTCTGAACTAAATGCCTATAAAGAACGTGTTGCTATTTATGAACAACGTGTTAAATTTGAGTTGACCACTCGTGAGCAGGAAATGGATGACCAAGTGCGTACAGTTATTAGAAAAAGTAATTTTAGAGAAGAAGTATTGAAACAAGAATTAAATTCCTTGCAAGAAAAACTTTCTAAAACAGCTAAGCAAAAACAAGAACTTCAAGAAAATGTGAAAATGCTTAAGCAAGAATTTAATGCAAAGGAATCAAAACTCTTGAGAGACTTTTCTAATCTAAAAACTTTGAAAAACAAACTTGAAAACAAGCTGTACATACAAGGTAACACCATTCAGACTGCTCACATGGTCACTAAACATAGAGTTCTAAGCGATAAGCATAGTGTTCCCATTATAGATAAACCCAACCCTGAGTACGGAAAGATAGCAAAAGCAGCTCAAAGTGTGATCTATGATGGCAATGAGATTCTTAAACCTAGACAAAAACCTAGTTGCGTTGAGTGCACAGAGGATGATAAGAAACTAGATGAAATCACTAGGGAAAAGATGAATAAGAAACTAAATGATCCTAAATGCAAAGAGAAAAAAGTAATTATCACTCCTCATGACTACAAGAAGGAAAACTGGATTTCCTTGAACAAGTTTAAGCCTCAGACATTGTTGACTCCCGAACAAGTCTTCTGGAAAATGGATTTAGATAAGCAGAAAGCTGTAAATATTGTTGAAACAAACCCTCCCCTTTGGAAAATGCCTAAAGCGACTGTGTATCCTCCTAATACACCAATGCATCTTGTTCCTAGAACAATTGCCACTAAAAGCAAGACCTTAATTAGCCAATATGTTATATTTCAACTATTTGTTGATTTTGAGAAAACTTGCAAGAAAAGGATCACACCCACTGGTATAACTGAAGGAGAAAGGGGTTTTGAGCAAATGAAATAATGTTATCTAACTGAGGTCATGCCTTTCTTTAAACTTCTAAAAGATCACTTTGAGAGTCTTAAAAAAGGGATAGAAACTGATATCAAGGGAATGGAAAAGGAATTTGATGCAATGATAGTTGAAGTTAGTGACTATGAGCGTGCACTAAAATATAATAAGATTGAGAAGAAAAACTTGCATACAATGAATGATACTCTTATTACTGAATGTGTTGCTCAAGATATGTTTTTTACTGCTTCAAATTGCTCTATTAATGCTTCCAAATTTCATGAACTATCTGTTGCCTTGAAAGTCTCCCATGATCGTGTCATTGAGCTTGAAAAAACTAATTCTAAACTAAAAGAGAAAATTGAACTGGATGATCACGACAATTTGGTTAAACATTTTTCTAAACTAGAAGTTGAGCATTTTAATTTACAACTAAAATATCAACATCTTAAAGAAAATGTCAAAACTTCAAATATCAAGACATCATCAGATGCTCCAGAGTTTGATGCAGTTTTTCAAATTAACAAACGTGATGAACAGATTCAAGCTCAGTGCAACATGATCAGAAAGTTGAAAGCCCAAATCTCTCAATTAAAGGGTCAAACGAACAATATGACAGGCTCCCAAATGCCTCCTCCTTTAGATTCTCAGAATTCTCAAACGTTTCATCTTCAAAACCTAGTAAATGCTTTACAAAAGGAAAACGAAAGTTTTCTAGAAGAAAATGAAAAGGTTAAACGTCATTTCAATGAGTTATTTGAATCAATTAAGGTCACTCGTAACAAAAATAATGAACAAATAGCTTCATTGCAAAAGGAAATTGAGAATCTGAAGAGTCAGGTAAAAGGGAAAATGCCTATGACCAATGGGGAGAATGGTGTATCAAAGGTTCACTCTAGTAATAAATATGCTTTGTCTGTGACATATGTCCCTCCTCATCTAAGGAACAACAAACTTGCTATTCAAACATACTTCTCATCTCTTAAGGATTGCTTAGAATGTCTGCGTGAGATTGTTGAAGAGAATAAGCTAGAGAAACCTCATGATAATGCAATTGGACATGCATGCTTATATGCCAAACGATCTCAAGAAATCTTAGAATGCTTGATCACAATTTGCCCAAAGTCATTAGGTGAGAGAGTTAACCCTTTGATTCCATGCTCGATGCCTAATGCCAAGTATGATATGCATTCGATTCCCAATGTTTTGAATGTGAACCGTAGTGTGCCTTTAAGTAGTTCAGATTCCAGATCTGTCAATGCTATGAAAGAGAACTCAAGTGTGCCTTCTAGGAGCACAAATCTCAGTACCTCTAGTTTTAAGAAAGTGAACCTTAGTGCACCTGCATGTAGTTCATATCCCAGCACATCTAAACAGGTGATGCAAAGAGTAGTTAAACCAACTAATGTTCCCATTCCCTCTACAGGAGTAATCAGTGACATTAAACGGAGCAGGTCAAAGTCTCAAGACAATACAAGGAATGATAGGACCTCTCAAGCTAAGAATGTGCACTGGAAGAGAGTAGAAGATCAATCTTGGAACTTTAAGCTTGATTTGAATAAAACGAATCGTGTTGATTATAGTATTAGCCATAGGCGTGCTGTAATTAATTCGAATTCTGATACTATTTGCAAACCTTGTACTGATGTCTGCTTGAATTCTGTTTCTAATCATGAATGTGGTGTTAATGTTCTGCCTAATGATGTTAATTGTCCAGTTAATATTGTTAATGCTAAAATTCATGCTAAGAAGGCTAAAAGGCAAAAACGAATGAAAGTTAGAAAATAGTGGAAACCCACAGGAAGAACATTCAGTAAAATAGGCTTTTATTGGATACTTGTTGGTCATAAGACTAATCAGATAATGCCCACTAGAAAATCGATGCCTACTGGTAGAACTATTCCCTTAAGAAGTGATCACACTGTGAACAGGGCTAATACGGACACTAGTACTGCATCTATTCACAATGATTCCATTGCCTCACTTTCTGATATGAATGCTTCTATTTCTGATGTGGGTGTTCCAACCATTGTAACTAACCATATGGAACCCATTCTTGCATGGGGATCCCAATTATCCAGTTATCCATTATTGTCTGTGTTCAACTGCAGATCGTTCAAATCGTTCTGTGGTACCTGGACTCAGGCTGTTCCAAGCATATGACTGGAGACCGGTCGCGGCTCATGAACTTCGTGAGCAAATTCATCGGGACTGTTAGATTCGGTAATGATCATTTCAGTGCTATTATGGGTTATGGAGATTACGTTGTTGGTGATAGTGTCATCTCTAGAGTTTACTATGTGGAAGGTTTGGGTCATAATATGTTCTCTGTTGGTCAATTCTGTGATTCTGATCTAGAAGTAGCCTTCAGAAAACATACCTGCTTTGTTAGAGATCTTAATGGTAAGGAACTGTTAAAAGGAACTCGTGGCTCAAATCTTTACACCATCTCTATCGATGACATGATGAGGGCTTCTCCAATCTGCTTGTTATCAAAGGCTTCGAAAACAAAGTCATGGTTATGGCATCGTCGTCTCAATCACCTGAACTTCGGCACCATCAATGATCTCACCAGAAAGGACTTAGTTGTAGGTTTACCTAGACTCAAGTACGAAAAGGATCATCTTTGTTCAGCATGTCAATTGGGAAAAAGCAAGAAGTATGCCCAAACCCAAACCTACTAACTCTGTCACAGAAGTTCTTCATATGATTCATATGGATTTATGTGGACCAATGAGGGTGCAGAATATCTTTGGGAAGAAATATGTGTTAGTTGTGGTTGATGATTACTCTAGATTCACCTGGGTCAAGTTCTTAAGGACAAAGGATGAAACTCCTGATATCATTATCAAACTCATCAAACAGCTGCAGGTTCGACTTAACAAAACCGTCAGAATTATCAGAACAGATAATGGAACTGAGTTTGTCAACAAACAACTTAGTGAATTCTATGAAAGCGTTGGAATCAGCCATCAAAGAAGTGTTCCACGAACTCCTCAACAGAACGGTGTAGTTGAAAGACGAAATCGAACTCTTGTTGAAGCCGCTAGAACAATGCTGATTTACTCAAAGGTTCCAATGTTTCTCTGGGCTGAAGCAATTGCCACTGCATGCTACACACAAAATCGTTCCCTGATTCACACTATTCATGGAAAAACTCCATATGAACTTGTCCACAACCGAAAACCTAATCTCTCTTTCCTTCGTGTGTTTGGTGCATGGTGTTATCCAACTAATGAGGGTCAAGACTTAGGCAAACTTAGGGCTAAAGCTGACATTGGAGTTTTTGTAGGATATGCACCAAACAAAAAGGGATACCAAATCTACAACAAAAGAACCCGAAATATCATGGAAACAATTCACGTTACGTTTGATGAGCTGACCGGTCAAATGGCACCTGGACACTCCAGCTCAGGACCCGCACTTCAAAACAGTCCCATTGGTTCATCCCTTGTTCCAAACTCTTCTCAAGAAACTCCATATGTACCTCCATCTGAAGATGATTTAAAGAAATTGTTTGATCCTATGTTTGATGAACTGTATGATTCAATTACTAATGAGGTGTTGATCCCTACAACAGAGGATGCTCATATTCCTGTGAATGAAGTCAATCCCTCAGTCTCAATATCTTTAAGTCAAGAAGCACCTGCTGCTGATCCTTCAGTCTCATCAACAAATCATCATTCTTCAAATGTACATCATGGAAATGTTTCTGGCATCAATGATGAAGTTAATCCCTTTGCTACTCCTGAAGATGCTCCATTTGAAAACATATTTACTCCTGAATCATCATCAGAACCATCTTCTTCAGGAGACATCGACTCAGCTACCTCAGTCCCTCAACAACTGCCACATGAATACCTCAGAAAATGGACTCACGATCATCCATTAGACAACATCATTGGAAATCCCTCTCGTCCTGTATCAACCCGGAAACAACTTGCAACCGATGCCTTATGGTGCTTGATGAGTGTCTAAATACTCATCATTTTTGTACAATATAAACTGCAAAATCATCTGAAAACACTCAGAAACGCATCAAAATGATAAAAATATCACAAATCAGTGTTTTATGTGTTTTAAATGCAAAAATATCAAAATCAGATGAAAAACATATCAAATTTGCAAAAATTGCAGTTTTAGTCCCCCAAGTTTCAAAAATTGTCAAAAACAGTCCCTGAGCACATAATTTCAAAAGAAAAATCACCAAAGGTCCTTTTAAAATCAAAAGTTGTCAAATTTAGTCCTTTGGTGAAAAATATAAAAAAGTTTGAGAAAATTACAAATTGGTCCTTCAAGTTTGAGAATTGGCAGAAATGGCCCCTGGAAAATTGCAAAGTGGCAATTTTGGTCCTTATACTTTTTGAGATTGTCAATTTCAGCCCTTGGATCAACTTTGAGATAATAGCAGATGTGGTCCCTTAATTTTCAGAAGTTACACTTTAGGCCCTTGAGTTTTAAACCCTTTAATACCCCATTTGGCCTGGTCAATCAATTTTGGACCCCTGTCAAAGTGAATTTTGGACCCCTGTGTATTATTAGTTTGGTCAATCTCTGGTCAAAACAAGCAACCCCGCCAAAAGTCTCCCATCTCAACTGCTATCCTGCAACACATCTCCTCCCATCCCCCCTCCTCAATCTCCACTCAAACCTGTTCCCCCCACCTTAGCTAACATCCAAATATCATTAATTGCACCTTCCCCCCCCCCCCTCACTCAACCTAAATTGTCAAATGTCAAAATTTGCGCCAAAACTGATTTTAATGGCCAAGATGAAATTTAAGCCATCCAATGGCTGGGAAATGGTGGGATCAAATCAGAAGAGAGATAGAAATACTTGGAGTATAAAGAGAAGGAAAGAGAGGAAGCAAGGCAGTAGATGTTTTAGTTCTAATTTACTCTTATGTCGTTTTTTCTAGTTATGTCTTAGTTAAACTCAAAAGTTGTAATATTTGTTCTTAAGTATCAAACTCAAGTTACATTTTCAGTTTCATCAAGTTTTAATTATCAATTCCAAGTTTCATTCAGTTTCATGTTTATGTACTTACTGTTAAAAATTTAAGATTCCATTTCATAAACCCAAGCTTCACACAGCTTGTTTATCAGTTTTAATAAGCCTATATAAGCTTTTTATAGCTTTTTATAAGCTTAAAGTCAAGTTTCAATTCAATTTGCATTCTGGTCAACAAAAGTCAACTGGGGGCTAAAATGGAATTGGAGTTGGAAATTGGTTGAAGCAGTGCTGGATGTGGGGTTGATTCAGGTCTAATGGATTGATATAAGTAGGTTAGAGGTTCATGGTTTATTGATTCAAGCCATAGTGGCTAGGACCCTTTGTGAGTAAATTTCTAGTTTCTTTGCATTTTCTTTATTTGGATTTAAAACTGGTGCATATCTGTTTAGAAAGATGTATTTAGGATATAAGAATGTAGTTTGATCACTGATGCAAGTTTGGTCAAGGTTTAGCTCAGTTTCATTTTCAAAACAGTAAGATAAGGTGTGTTTGGTTTTGCTGATCCATCTGTCTTAAAGTTATATTAAGTGGTTAAATTATCTTGTTTCATGTTGGTTTAGTCTAAGTATGCACATTTCAATCTTAGTTGGGGTCTGCAATACCACCAAAGTCAAAATTATACTTAATCCATATCACTGCTCCACTGTTGTAGTTTTGGAGAAGTAGATCCTTGTTTTTGTGTTAAGAAGTCCTAAACATTGATTGCATTAGGTTCATTACATCATATAACATCAACAACAGTCATAAAATTTGATTCAAAATCCATTTTGGTCAAAGTTTGAGTTCTTGTTCAAAAGTCAAAAGGTGTAAAATCTGTTTTGAGCTCAGTTAGGAAGAATTTTCTTGAGCTCACCTTTGGGTTTTATCAAGTGAGGTTTGGCATTTCATAAACTTCAACTGGTCCTCTTTCTTATAACCATTTTTGTAGAGTTTTACCAAATTTTTAAAAGCTCTAAACTAGCTTCTCTTTTAGGCTCCAATTGCCCTGTGCACATGGGTTAGTATAAACTGAGATTTCCTCAGTTTTGTGCAGGTGTGCACAGAGCTCATCAGAGCTACCCAAGGTCTGAGTTTGGGTTTGCTAGGTCTCACCCAGGTCTTCTTTAAGTCCCAATTGGTGATTTTCATTTTGAGCTTAATTTGTAGCTTGTGCTTGTATCCAAAGTGGGTACCTAAATCTGTCTTTAGCTTATAAGTTCATAACATCAAATCTGTACTAGCTTGTGATTCTGTGGTTTAGGCTTGTTGAGATTTGTTGCAATCTAGTTCTTTTAGCTTATTATAGTCCCTGTTTTCAGTTGGTGCTTGATTGGTCCTCATTTAGCTTATTCAAGTGCTTATTTTCAAGCACTTGACACATCAGTTCCATAATCTTACACACAAGCCCTGGTTTTTCTATTTTTCCCAGCTTCCTAATATCATTTTAGACTTTTCCTGAAATTTTCAGATTTTTCCAAGCTTGTTTGCTATTTTTCTTAATTTAAATTAGTTTTTAAGCATTTTTAATTAGCTTTAAATACAAATAATTAAGAAAAGGTTCAAAAAAATAATTTTTCATTTTTCTTAAGTTTAGATAAATATAAAAAGACAAAAAAATATTTTTCTAGATTTTTCTTAGTTAAATTTGTATTTTTAAATAATTTAAGTAGTTTTTAATAGTTTAAAATTCATAGAAAATAGAAAAATAATCAGAAAAATACAAAAATAGTTTTGAAAATTCTATTTTGATATTTTAGATTTTTCTAAGTCTTAATTTTATTTTTCAAGCCTTATTTCATATTTTCTTTCATTTTAGGTAATTATTAAATAGTTAAAATTAGTTTTTAATTAATAATAATTAATTAAATAGTTGTAAAAATAATTTTCTTTTTCTAAATATTTTCTTTTATCATTAGGATTGTAAAAATGTATTTTTCATATTTTTAGGCTTATATTGTGTAAGTTTCACTTTTTATTTTGTGCGTTTACGTAATTTTTATTTAAACGTAAGTTTTAAGTTTTTAGTTTTAAACGTTCATCATTTTAAATATAGTGATAGCGTTTATTTAATATTTTTAATCTTTTTAACTTTCTTTAATTTGCATTTAAGCCGTTGTAATTTGTTGGCTTTTCTGTAGTTATAATTAATTCACCAATCTCTTTTCCGTTCAAATCTCCCGATCACTATACGTTTGGTAATCCATTGCATAGCTCGCTGGGACATAACGACCCGGGGAAACACTATACTCCTCAGATCTTCATTGCATTCGTGCTTGAACCGTTTTAAGTTTGTTACGGTCGGCCATTCACAAGTGGCCGGCTTGAGTGATAAAACTTGACGGTTTGGCACGGATCAAATTTTTGGCGCCGCTGCCGGGGAGCTGTGCTAATTGTCTTACGTTTAGCAGATTAGTTGTTTGAATACTCACTCATTTGTTCATACCATCCATCTGTATATGTTTATATTTTCTTATCCAAAAATACAAAAATATTCTTCTCATTCCTCTTATTCGTTGATTCTATTTCTCTTACCCTCTTTTGCCGTTTAATTCTATTCTTCGTATCCTCTCAACCATTTGATTCTCTTCTTAATCCTCTATATGTTTAATTCTTATGTCGACAATCGTCAACTTCATCGTCAAAAATGTGTGTGAGCGGTGTGGAGGGCCTAGTTCAAGCGAATTTTGCAATTCGTGCGAATTATCCATCAAAAATTCTTTTCAAAGTTATTTCGACCACCCGCCACAACCTGAAATACATTCTAATCTTGACAAACCAGTTCAAACGTCGGAGCTACCCCAAGCACCCACCGAGGATTACGAGGACACTTTCTTTGAAGATAGAGCCCGTAATCTAATCGAACAAATTCAAGCCGATGAAAAAAGGTCGAGAATTAGAATTGATTACGATGAACCCGTTCAAACACCGGTGACTAGCAAGAATGACTTGCCTAATCTTCACGTTTCTCAAGAACCAAAACCGGAGACCATAACGGAAGTGGTGGAAATTGCTAGCTCTCAGAGCACACCACTTGTCCCACCTCCTGAGTTTTCTGAATGTTCTTCGAGACTTGATAGTCATTCGGATCACCATGTTCGTTTTGTTGATTCTTTGAATAAACCGATTCCTTCTTATAACTATCAAATGCAATCGTTTATTCCTTGTGTCGGTTGTGGTGAGCCTCTCTTTGGTTCACCCTGTCGTTGGTGTACGTGTGTACAATGTGGTAATGATATTCATAACGGGAGTTGTTTGTTTTGTGGTTCGAGGAATTCATTTGATTATGATCCTAATCAGAACTCATTTAACGACTCCTCAAACTTTTCCAATTACCCACCACAGCCTGACTATTCTTCATATAATCAACATACCTGCTGTGAATTTTGTGGAGGTCCTCACCAAGGATTTGAGTGTCAATCCGGAAACACGTTTGTCTATGAACAGTTTTCCAGTGATGCTCAGAACTTTGGTTATAACCAAAATCCATATGATTCACCATTCCAGACTCAACAGTTTTACTGTTGTGAGTACTGTGGAGGTCCCCATTTCAGCTCTGATTGTCAAATAGGGAACCCAATTCCTTATAACAATCATGACTCTCACATGTTTGAAAATTTCCAACCTCCACAGCACCATACGGTTCAAACTCCACCTGAGCCGTTGTCTCATGAAATCTCCCAGGATTTTGAAACCACAATGAAAACACTTGATGATATGATTCAAAACTTTAAGAATCAAGTGAGTGGTGAAAAAACCATAGGAGAATTGCTGGCCGAAGAACGAGAAGAACGAGAGGCTCGCAAGTCTAGGGAAGAATTATTAATCCTAGAGCAAGCGGCTCTAAGACGTTCCCAATTTCTTAAGGCAGCTCTATATGATGATGACGAGGAGAGTTTTTATCCTTTTAGAGATAATACTTCTCAACTCCCTCAGTCTATTGCTATCACACCTATCTTACCTTTTATTGCTTCCAAAGACTCTCTCATAATGGGGGACGAGCCTTCTAGCACTATTCCAGAAATGGAATCGTCTAGTGTTGAGAGCCTTGTTCCAACCCCAAGTGAGTCCGAGGTTATCTCCGGTAATATGTGTGATGAGCCTCTTAATGATGATTCTTCTCCTCCTCTTGACATTCCATATGATCATGTCGAGATGTTCTCCGATTCTGATAACGATTGTACTTCGTTTGACGATTCTTTATCCTATGGAGACATCGATTATGTCGAGGAGCTACCTTCTGAGCTAGTTAGCTTAGAGGAAGTGAGAAATTCTGATGATCTGGAAATTGAGGACGAGATACTTCGTGAACAATTGTTCAATATAAATCTCCTCGTTTCTAAGATCGAATCATTTTGTGCTAAGTCAGCTTCATCTCCTATCCCCGTTGTGGATAGTGACTCTACATTGGACAAGCCCGAGCTTGAGGCTTTTTCCAATGATTCTCTTCATGAAGAGTTCTCCGGTGAACTCTCTCATGACATATCTCCTCCGGAATATGATCATTTCTATTTTGATCTTGAGGATGATATTGGCTCGGAGGAAGGTGTACTCTATCATAAGAGTTTGCTTATTGATGATACTACTTTCACCCTCCCTCCAGATATGTCTACATTTGAGGATGACGAATGGATCCTAATTGTTATAAACATCTTCCTTCCATTCCTCACTTATGATGTGACTTCCTCTCTTCTTCACTCCTTCGGGAGTGAGGACACTATCTTTGACCCCGGCATTTTCATTTATCATCTGTGAGCCGGGTCTTCCTCTGTATATCTCATCGGTGTGGAACTTTCACGTGCTTCAAATGTTTGTCCAAACATCTTGAACGAAAGTCCGATTGAGATTGTTTCTTCCACTTTGCTTCCCCATGAACCAATGAATTCGGGGTCGAGTCAAGCTAGCGACTCGGTAACCAAAAACAGTAGCACACACCATATGGGTTTTCACCCATATTTCTGTCTTCTTACCCCTTTCTACCACCTAAGTGTGGGGGTGATGCCCCACATGTTATATATATAAGTTTCTTGAAAAAAAAAAAAAAAAAAAAAAAAAAAAAAAAAAAAAAAAAAAAACATCTTTCTAAATAATGGCCGTAGTATTTCCCTTTTACGTTCTCAGTTTCGACATAACCGCCGGTACTTTGAATATTGAGGGCAATATTCATTTCTAAGTGTGGGGGGGAATTCTCACGAATTTTACCATATAATTATACCAATTCCCCCGTTTTTGGCCAAATTTTTTTTTTGGAGTAAGTGTTTTACACTTTCTCATTTGGTTATCAGTCCGCCTTGTCTGTAAGACAAAAGGATTGGCTAATCCAGGAGCAAACGGCTCTTGGTAAAGATATCTCAAATCCGTTGACGGCTTGCAATTTGCCCAAAATTGTATGGTATTCAGCTCGCCATATCCTAAAAAGTGAAGAGTTGGCTAGCCCGCAAGGTTATGGCTTGTGGTAAAGGCAGTGGAAAATCCATAATTGGTATTCAGCTCACCAAAGATAATTCTGATAATTTATCTAAGAGTTGGCTAGTCCAGAAGGGTACGGCTTCTGGTAAAGACAAACCAAATCCGTTGAAAGCTGGTGGTTTGCTCAAAATCACATGGTTATCGGTGTACCATGGTTCTTACTTGAACTAAAACATTCGGCTACTCCAGAAGTGATGGCTTTTGGTAAAGAGATTAAAATCCATTATGTTTTCTCAAATCATTGCTAGGGACTAGCAATATCTTAGTGTGGGGAATTGATGAGTGTCTAAATACTCATCATTTTTGTACAATATAAACTGCAAAATCATCTGAAAACACTCAGAAACGCATCAAAATGATAAAAATATCACAAATCAGTGTTTTATGTGTTTTAAATGCAAAAATATCAAAATCAGATGAAAAACATATCAAATTTGCAAAAATTGCAGTTTTAGTCCCCCAAGTTTCAAAAATTGTCAAAAACAGTCCCTGAGCACATAATTTCAAAAGAAAAATCACCAAAGGTCCTTTTAAAATCAAAAGTTGTCAAATTTAGTCCTTTGGTGAAAAATATAAAAAAGTTTGAGAAAATTACAAATTGGTCCTTCAAGTTTGAGAATTGGCAGAAATGGCCCCTGGAAAATTGCAAAGTGGCAATTTTGGTCCTTATACTTTTTGAGATTGTCAATTTCAGCCCTTGGATCAACTTTGAGATAATAGCAGATGTGGTCCCTTAATTTTCAGAAGTTACACTTTAGGCCCTTGAGTTTTAAACCCTTTAATACCCCATTTGGCCTGGTCAATCAATTTTGGACCCCTGTCAAAGTGAATTTTGGACCCCTGTGTATTATTAGTTTGGTCAATCTCTGGTCAAAACAAGCAACCCCGCCAAAAGTCTCCCATCTCAACTGCTATCCTGCAACACATCTCCTCCCATCCCCCCTCCTCAATCTCCACTCAAACCTGTTCCCCCCACCTTAGCTAACATCCAAACATCATTAATTGCACCTTCCCCCCCCCCCTCACTCAACCTAAATTGTCAAATGTCAAAATTGGCGCCAAAACTGATTTTAATGGCCAAGATGAAATTTAAGCCATCCAATGGCTGGGAAATGGTGGGATCAAATCAGAAGAGAGATAGAAAGACTTGGAGTATAAAGAGAAGGAAAGAGAGGAAGCAAGGCAGTAGATGTTTTAGTTCTAATTTACTCTTATGTCGTTTTTTCTAGTTATGTCTTAGTTAAACTCAAAAGTTGTAATATTTGTTCTTAAGTATCAAACTCAAGTTACATTTTCAGTTTCATCAAGTTTTAATTATCAATTCCAAGTTTCATTCAGTTTCATGTTTATGTACTTACTGTTAAAAATTTAAGATTCCATTTCATAAACCCAAGCTTCACACAGCTTGTTTATCAGTTTTAATAAGCCTATATAAGCTTTTTATAGCTTTTTATAAGCTTAAAGTCAAGTTTCAATTCAATTTGCATTCTGGTCAACAAAAGTCAACTGGGGGCTAAAATGGAATTGGAGTTGGAAATTGGTTGAAGCAGTGCTGGATGTGGGGTTGATTCAGGTCTAATGGATTGATATAAGTAGGTTAGAGGTTCATGGTTTATTGATTCAAGCCATAGTGGCTAGGACCCTTTGTGAGTAAATTTCTAGTTTCTTTGCATTTTCTTTATTTGGATTTAAAACTGGTGCATATCTGTTTAGAAAGATGTATTTAGGATATAAGAATGTAGTTTGATCACTGATGCAAGTTTGGTCAAGGTTTAGCTCAGTTTCATTTTCAAAACAGTAAGATAAGGTGTGTTTGGTTTTGCTGATCCATCTGTCTTAAAGTTATATTAAGTGGTTAAATTCTCTTGTTTCATGTTGGTTTAGTCTAAGTATGCACATTTCAATCTTAGTTGGGGTCTGCAATACCACCAAAGTCAAAATTATACTTAATCCATATCACTGCTCCACTGTTGTAGTTTTGGAGAAGTAGATCCTTGTTTTTGTGTTAAGAAGTCCTAAACATTGATTGCATTAGGTTCATTACATCATATAACATCAACAACAGTCATAAAATTTGATTCAAAATCCATTTTGGTCAAAGTTTGAGTTCTTGTTCAAAAGTCAAAAGGTGTAAAATCTGTTTTGAGCTCAGTTAGGAAGAATTTTCTTGAGCTCACCTTTGGGTTTTATCAAGTGAGGTTTGGCATTTCATAAACTTCAACTGGTCCTCTTTCTTATAACCATTTTTGTAGAATTTTACCAAATTTTTAAAAGCTCTAAACTAGCTTCTCTTTTAGGCTCCAATTGCCCTGTGCACATGGGTTAGTATAAACTGAGATTTCCTCAGTTTTGTGCAGGTGTGCACAGAGCTCATCAGAGCTACCCAAGGTCTGAGTTTGGGTTTTCTAGGTCTCACCCAGGTCTTCTTTAAGTCCCAATTGGTGATTTTCATTTTGAGCTTAATTTGTAGCTTGTGCTTGTATCCAAAGTGGGTACCTAAATCTGTCTTTAGCTTATAAGTTCATAACATCAAATCTGTACTAGCTTGTGATTCTGTGGTTTAGGCTTGTTGAGATTTTTTGCAATCTAGTTCTTTTAGCTTATTATAGTCCCTGTTTTCAGTTGGTGCTTGATTGGTCCTCATTTAGCTTATTCAAGTGCTTATTTTCAAGCACTTGACACATCAGTTCCATAATCTTACACACAAGCCCTGGTTTTTCTATTTTTCCCAGCTTCCTAATATCATTTTAGACTTTTCCTGAAATTTTCAGATTTTTCCAAGCTTGTTTGCTATTTTTCTTAATTTAAATTAGTTTTTAAGCATTTTTAATTAGCTTTAAATACAAATAATTAAGAAAAGGTTCAAAAAAATAATTTTTCATTTTTCTTAAGTTTAGATAAATATAAAAAGACAAAAAAATATTTTTCTAGATTTTTCTTAGTTAAATTTGTATTTTTAAATAATTTAAGTAGTTTTTAATAGTTTAAAATTCATAGAAAATAGAAAAATAATCAGAAAAATACAAAAATAGTTTTGAAAATTCTATTTTGATATTTTAGATTTTTCTAAGTCTTAATTTTATTTTTCAAGCCTTATTTCATATTTTCTTTCATTTTAGGTAATTATTAAATAGTTAAAATTAGTTTTTAATTAATAATAATTAATTAAATAGTTGTAAAAATAATTTTCTTTTTCTAAATATTTTCTTTTATCATTAGGATTGTAAAAATGTATTTTTCATATTTTTAGGCTTATATTGTGTAAGTTTCACTTTTTATTTTGTGCGTTTACGTAATTTTTATTTAAACGTAAGTTTTAAATTTTTAGTTTTAAACGTTCATCATTTTAAATATAGTGATAGCGTTTATTTAATATTTTTAATCTTTTTAACTTTCTTTAATTTGCATTTAAGCCGTTGTAATTTGTTGGCTTTTCTGTAGTTATAATTAATTCACCAATTTCTTTTCCGTTCAAATCTCCCGATCACTATACGTTTGATAATCCATTGCGTAGCTCGCTGGGACATAACGACCCGGGGAAACACTATACTCCTCAGATCTTCATTGCATTTGTGCTTAAGCTGTTTTAAGTTTCTTACAGTTGACCATTCACAAGTGGTCAGCTTGCGTGAGAAAACTTGACGGTTTTGCACAGATCAGTGCTTCTTCAACTCCGTACTATCTAAGATCGAACCAAAAGATGTTAAAACCGCCATGAATGAAGATAGCTGGTTCAATGCCATGCAAGATGAAATTCATGAGTTTGATCGACTTGATGTATGGGAGTTAGTACCTGCTCCAGACTGTGCTATGATTATTGCTCTTAAATGGATCTTCAAAGTGAAACTTGATGAGCATGGTGATGTGTTGAAGAACAAGGCTCGATTAGTTGCTAAAGGATACCGTCAAGAGGAGGGTATTGACTTTGAAGAATCTTTTGCTCCAGTTGCTCGAATCGAGGCAATCAGAATCTTTCTGGCTAATGTTGCTAGTAAGAACATGGTAGTCTATCAGATGGATGTGAAGACGGCATTTCTGAACGGATATCTTAAAGAAGTCGTCTACGTCAGCCAACCTGAAGGATTTGTGAATCAAGAGCATCCTACTCACGTTTATCGTTTGAAGAAGGCTCTTTACGGTTTAAAGCAAGCTCCAAGGGCATGGTATGATACACTGTCAAAGTTTCTTCTATCAACCGGATTCAGCAAAGGAGCAGTTGATCCTACATTGTTCACTAGGAAGTCAGGCAAACATTTAATTCATGTTCAAATTTATGTTGATGATATCATTTTTGCCTCGACAGACCCAATGGAATGTGATCGTTTTTCGAATGAAATGAGTTCAAAATTTCAAATGTCAATGATGGGACAAATGTCATTTTTCTTGGGATTACAAATTTCACAAAGTCCCGGAGGCATTTTCATAAATCAATCTAAATATGCAACAGAGATCTTAAAGAAATTTGGATTTGATTCAAGTGACCCTGTTGACACCCCCATGATTGACCGAACCAAACTAGATGAGGACCCCTCAGGGATCATGATTGACCAAACGAAATATCGTAGTATGATTGGATCCCTGATGTACCTCACTGCTAGTAGACCAGACATCTTGTTCGTTGTTTGCATGTGTGCTAGATACCAGGCTAAGCCTACTAAAAACCACCTTGAAGCAGTTAAACGGGTCTTTCGGTATCTCCAAGGAACCATCAATATGGGTCTTTGGTACCCGAAGGACACCGGTATGTCACTAACGGCCTATGCAGATGCTGATCATGCAGGTTGTCAAGATACACGTCGAAGTACGTCTGGAGGTGCTCAGTTTTTGGGTGATAAGCTTGTGAGCTGGTCTTCAAAGAAGCAAATGAGTACTTCTATTTCCTCTACAGAGGCTGAATACATAGCCATGTCATCCTGTTGTGCTCAAATCTTATGGATGAGATCTCAATTATCTGACTATGGCTTTGTATTCAACAAAATCCCTCTGTACTGTGATAATAAAAGTGTTATTGCTCTCTCATGCAACAATGTTCAACACTCAAGAGCAAAGCATATCGACATTCGACATCATTTCATCAGGGAACAAGTTGAAAAAGGTGTGGTGGAACTCTATTTTGTGAGGTCTGAATACCAGTTAGCTGACATCTTCACCAAAGCTCTTCCAAGAGAACGTTTTGAGTTTATTCTTCCACGTCTTGGCTTGAAAAGCCTTTAACCAGAAACACTCAAACGTCTTCAGGAGGAAGTCGAGGAGTAAAGGTCTATCTTCATCTATCTCTTGTATATATCTATTCTCAAAAATCAAATAGAAAAATATAAAACTTTCAAAATCCATAAAAATTTGAAAAATTCGAAAAATCTTCAAAAAATATTGTCATTTTGTCATGTTTCTCTCGATTCGATTATATCTACGGTCTTGATGCTGTCATTCAAAGAATGACACGGGACTTTAGATGTTGTTCGAATTAAAAAAAAAATAAAAAATAAACAAAAAATAAAAAATAAAAAAAAAATAAAAATTGGGAGAAAGAGAAACAATGGTTTATTGTCATATTCAGGCAATAACCCGGTTTTTAAAGAAAGAACAGAGCCATGTTTTATCATGCTTTCAAAATTCCATGCTCTGATTCTATATACAATTATCTGCTGAAAACTAAGTGCTTTAAAAAAAATAACTCGGTCTCTATTTTTGATAATCATCAGGACTTATTTGTCAAAATCTCTATCTCTCAATCAACAACCTATGTCATTGATTGAGGGGGAGAATGATTTCAATTAAATTAAAAAGTTATTTGGCATTAAATTGTTTTCAAAAGATGTACATGCATGTTTTATCAATGGAGTTTAAAGTCTTAAAATCCGATCCTTATCAGTTAAAACGCTTTCATAATCAAGTCACAATTCCCCTTAAAAGCCTTCAAAATCAATTTAAATCTATAAGATATCACAAATCCCAAATGATTTGATAATTGTGATCAGGGGAGAATGTGTGATTTAAATCGGATTTAAATTGATAATTCGGTAAATGGTTTTATAAGGATGTACATGTTGTCCTTCCCACATGTGACAAACGATTTCAAATTTTCAATGCACATGTTGAGGGGGAGCATCTATCTTAAACCTATGATTTGAAACGTGATCATTTATCTCAATGTGCAGGTTCCCTCTAGTATGTGCAAAACTCTTTTCATACTTAGATGCACATATTGAGGGGGAGCAAACTTATGAAAACCTCATCCTTCCTGGAAATGCTTTATCTTCTTGATTTGATCAGGGAAGTGATGTTGATATCTTTTAGAAAAAGGTAATCAATGAAGTAAATTCTTCCTCTTGCCTCCGTATGCAAAACGATTTCAAACATTTGATGCACATGTTGAGGGGGAGCACTTGTTCTAAAAATATCAAAAACAATTCAGGTGCAAAATGTTTTGATAATATATCATAAGTATCTGAATTGATTTTCAAATGGTTTTCAATTGGTTCCATATGGCAGATGAACAATACCAAAAAGACCGACCAACTTTACTTTATGTATGGTGATATAAGGATGATAAGGTTAGTTTTTTTTTTCCATGATCCGCCAAAACCGGAGGGATCTACCCAGGGACTATCCACTAGTTAGTGTAGAGTTCTTAGGTATGATGATAAAAGGAGAAAAATGAGATACGGGAAGAGTGCAGACTGAGACTGAGCTAGTATTGGAACAAACCCAACAAGGTTCTAGCTATGAAGTCTCGGTAAGCACTGAAGGGGTTGAAGAATTAAAAAGAATTGAATGAAAGAAAGGGTGAAAACAAATAGCCCTCCATTTATTCAACCTTAGGGCAGATACCGGGTTCAATTCATATGCTACTGATGGTAACATCGGTATTGAAGACAAGACGTCATGGACCCAGTGACGCACTGCACTTCAACTTTCCAAACCACTCAAGTTCCTCTTAAAAGGACTTGTTTCATTCTCACGGGGAACCGACATTATCTATCGACTTTCTCTTAGAGATTGTTGATATTGAAGAAGGAGACCCTCTCCCTAGTCTCCGGCACAGGATCCAAATATGCACAAATTGAGTCTAGAGCCACGAGATCATCAATAAATCTCATTAGGACACTTTCAATGAAGACTCTCTGTTTCACACAATGTGGAAAGAGAGATTATATCTTGAGTCCTACGCATTATCCTTGTGGTATTGCCAGAACATCTGAGTAATGTGTATACATATTCACAATGAAGATGGAAAGCCTTCTGGAGCCAACATCAAACAAGCTCCTGGTAGGTGGCATGTGAGATCTATTATATGGATCAACCATGTGACAACTGAACAGAAACAATGGGGCGATTCAATCTCTTGAATCAATCCTGGTTCAGGTTATGGATTGACGGATACCTTTGAAAAACCGGTCTTTGTGCTTAACAACTCTTTTCTTCAGCACATCGACCGTGTACTCATTTTTCAAACCAAAAGGTGTTTTTATGATTGATAATTGATTTTCAATAAAACCTTCGTTGTATTGCAAAAACAATTTCTATTGAGCAATTCTCGATTGTTTTTCAAATCTCTTTTCATCAATCAGTGGACTTAAAATTCGCTGGTTCACTCACTCCGTGTTATCTTCTTTGAGATGTTCCGGTTTGAGAACAGCTAGAGCAGCTGCGAAACCCTGTCAAGGAAATTCTTCGGAATTATACCTGATCACAGGCAGTACTTGTACTGATCAACGGGGAACCGTGGGTCGTGTACCTCAATTCAACGAAAGTGGTCAAAGACACTTTCGTGCATTTTATTGCTAACTGTTGTATGCAGGTACGCCCGACGTTTGCAGCTGATCAGAATGAAGCAGTCAATCCATAGCCGCATGCTCACTTAACACATTCAACTCAAAAGAAATCATGATTAGTGCATCAATGACTCTGATATTTTCACTCCATGCTTCTGCTACGCTGCTGCCAATATCATGATTCAACAAAAGCTTCCGCTACTCTGATGAGAAGATATCATGATCCAGAATGTGAGCATGTCGGTCCGAATGTCACAACATCACATAATACCAACACCACAATGGATGACACAGAGATCTTTGATTGCTGATGATCTTTATAGCTGGCTCAAATTTACTATCACATGGATCAGTAAAAGACCTCCACTTGAAGTAACCAAACATGCAATGTGAAGAATCAATGACTACGAGCTTAAGAACAAAGGACTACATCAAGAATGCAAGAACAATTTTTTAATGTAATATCTATTTGTATTCAATGTAATTTTGGTACATGATTGAGGTGACCTCCCTTAGGGGGAGATTGTTAGGAATTAGAAATTCCAGGTATTAAAGAGTCGGTCACCTCAAGTATATGTAATCGTTAGAAAGCTCGTAGTCGTAGTTATTTTAAGTTAAGTAATATTTAGTTAAGTAACACCGTGGAGGACGGACGGGTCTTTACCCACTGTATGCCTGATCCACAGCCCGATGTGTGGCGATTTATGTAAGACTATAAATACTCTCTACCTTCCAAGGTAGAGGGTTGGAGCTCATAATAAGAATTTTCTTTCTCTCACTAAAGTTCCCTAAACCTCTAACTTTCTCTCTCTAGAATTCTACTTATACGCCACCTTGTTGTTATGGTTTGATGTGTATGTGAAAACTTATATCTTACACGTTATGTCCTTGACGCCCTCTCAAAGAGATGGACTCGTCAAGGGGGAGTTAAGACGAGTACCATTCCCGTCACTTGCTCTCTTTACATTTTTACATATTTTTTTTCTTATAAAAATTGTGTTAGTTTCTTTTAAACACTTTTTGTTTCGACAAAAAGGGGGAGAAGAAAGTAAAAACTCCTAACTCAAATTTGCTACGAATTTTAGTTTTTCTTAAAATAATTTTATGTTTTGTCATCAACAAAAATGGGGAGATTGTTAATACAAATAAGCCATAAAAACGTTTATTTATATTTTACGATCTTCTAATGTTTTGTCGATAACAAACGTAAAATCATTTTAACGAAACAAATAGAATACGTAAATAGTTTGAGTCAATAGTTTTCTAACACACTTACGTTTTCACATAAAACACTAAAACAAGTATAAGTGATTTTATGATTTAGATACATATGTACAACAACTAGTGTTTACATGTTGGGTTAGCATATACTTAAACTAAGTATACTAAAATGGGTAAAAACAAGTATATACTAAATGGGTAAAAACTAGCAAATGGTATTGACCCATAACCCATGGTTTTATATATACCACTTAACCAAGTTCATTATATCTTTAAGATACATTGTATCTAGAAAGAAAACCATGGATCAACCCATAACCCATGACCCATGACCCATGACCCATAACCAAAAATACCTATGGGCAAAGAGGAGCGTTCCACGGATCCCTAGCTTTGTGCTAGCCGGATCCCTTGTGGTAGGGATCCGTGGGATCTGGGGAACCGTAGAAAATTTACTCTATAAATAGAGAGCCATTTCTTCCTTTCTAGACACCACTTTTACACACATACTTCCCCAAGTATTAAAACCCTCTAATCTCAGATCTAAGTGATCTATGTATTTTGTCTTTTGTTTTTGTGTGATCTTCTAGGTTCCTCTTAAAGGCAAGATCACCACTTCTTGAAGACGAGCAAGCTCAAGTCCATGAGTTGTCATGCTTCATCATTATCAAGACAACCAAGGTTCTCTTGTTGATAGTTCTTTCTTTCTCCATAGATGTTGGGTTGAAGGCATTAGTGAAGGATGCCGAAAGTGTCAAGATGAAAGCATTAGTGAAAGGTGCTCATCGTCCGTGTCAAAGCATTAGTGAAGAATGCTAAAGGTGTCAAGACGAAGGCATTAGTGAAGGGTGCCAAGCGTTGTGTCAAAGGCATTAGTGAAGGATGCCGAAGAATCAAAATCAAGTAGCATTTGGGAAGAATGCCTAGGTCGTATAATCGATGAGGTGCATCGTTATACATATAAGTATTTGTTTATTTCCAAGGATGGTGATATCCTTGATGGTGTTGTAACAAGGAGTGGATCTCCTTGATATTAGGTGTTGTGTTGTGAAGGGTAGTAGTTCCTCCATAGTAATGGAACTAGGTGCTTAGCCTAGTACCTAATAAAGGGTAGGCGACGTTGTGATAGGATTAGTTCTCCTTGGTGTGAAAGAACTCGGTGGTTAGCCTAACACCGTATAAAGGGTAGGCGACGTTGTGTTAGGTGTGGTTCGCCTTGGTGTGAAGGAACTCGGTATTTAGCTTTGTACCGGAAAAAGGTTAAGCGACGTTGTGAAGGCTTCTCCGCCATAAGGAGTTGGTGTAGTGCTTACGAACTCTCGAGTAGGTGACTCGGGGATTGGAGTAGGGCAAGGAAGGTGTCCTTGTAGCCGAACCACTATAAATACTTGTGTCGTGGTGATGTGCTTCTTACTCTTTATCTTTCATTACACGTTTATATATCTCTCTATCAACGTCCAACATAAACAGCCAAATAGATTGACATAAGTCGATCTAAATATTTAAAAGGAAGTTTTTAAATTGGTAAAACTATTCAACCCCCCCTTCTAGTTTTCCACAACTTCCTTCTCTTCCTCAAATCAGTAATGTTGATTCTCATCTTACCTAGAGCAAAATCCAATTGACATTTAGTTGTCACAAGGAAATCACGTCCAAAGCATACACCCGGTTCATCCGCGTTCCCTTCTTCCAAAACTACAAAATCGGCCTCAAAGATATGACCATGGATATTGATCCAAAGATTCTTACCAATTTTCCTCCCATAAGCTTCATAATCCAAACGAACGTGGCCTATTTTGTCAAGTACCTTGTCCACAATATAGTTGTCCCCATAAGCCATGTTCAATTGAGCATCCCACGCTCTCACCCCTTCAATACTACACGGTGTCCCAAACCTCATAAATGGTGAATCGTACCCCATGAGAGGTGCTTGCGTGAAAATCACAACCCTATTCTTTTTAGGAACTTGAACCTTGTTTTCTCCAACTTCTTCCAAACATCGAATCAATAGCTAACTCTTTCTTACTTTCTTCCAAGATGTTTCCAATCTTCTCCAATGAGTTACCGGTATCTTTAAACATTTCATCCAAGTTGCGAAGATACTCGGAAATACCACTCAAACTATCCATAATAAACTTATCTAACAAAACAAAACAAAACAAAAACAAATCATCCAAATTATTAGCGTTAGAGTTAGTTAAAATCAAAACAAACTACAGAAATACATTATAAACAAGTAGAGACACTTATTAAGACTAAAAACAAAAGCTAAAACTTGAATTTAAGAAAATAGAAAAATTGTTATCGAGAGCTCCAACCGATTCGGTTGGTGGTATGTCTCAAACCAAAATTCGCCCAGCCGGTCCGGTTACGGGCTCCGACCGATCGGCTGGAGTGAATTCCATTTTTTTTAAATATTAATATTTAAAGTTATTAATTAAAAACTAATTAAGGACAATTAATTAAAACGTAAACTCTAATAAGTGTGTCTACTCATTATCCTACTAATTAAATTCATTAATTATACTAATTAAGCATAAACTAACATTAACTAGATTTAATTAACCAATCATTAAAACTAACTAAAACAAAAAACTGAAAATTAACTAGACAATTAATCTAATCAAGACAATATTAATTTAGAAATTAAATAAAACTATAAATGACATATAACAAAAAATCTAAAAATGACAAAAACAATCATAAGCAAGCTTCTAAACTAGCCTAAAAAATCATAAATGACAGGAAATAAGCTACAAACTAAAACACAAAACAATAGATAAACTAGAAACTAGAAAAAAAATAAAAACACATTTTTACCAAGAGGACCAACCGGATCGGTTGCTCGCGCAGCCGATCGGTTGGTCGAAAAACAAATTTTTCTTTTTACTTTTTCACTTGAAACCAAACTCTAATATTACGATTTTAACAGAAACAAAACAAATAAAAAACACTCAAATCCCTGGCAGCGGCGCCAAAAACTTGATGTGCTCAACCGTGTGCAAGTTTTAAAATTTATAAACACGATTTATCCGGTAATTACTATAAACACATACGAGCAAGTATACTCGTTCGCGATAGCAAAGGTGGGTAAGTCGAGATCGTCCCAAGGGATTTGCGTTTTAATTTGTTAAAATATTTAAGACAAGAAAGCTTGTCAAGGCTTCCTTCAAAGTGGTGGTTTAGTGAAAATCAAAGTTAAGAAACATATACTTGTGTGAAGTCTATAGGCAATCATAGAGAGTGTTCATGAAGGCTTGGTGTAAACTCTTGATGTAATGCACAAATCATACGAAAATGATTTCCAACCCATGGTTTATGTTTTGTAAAATCATTTTAAGAATAAAAACATATAGGAAATCCTTTCGGTCCTTAGCCTATTGATTATTCTTTAGAAAATCCATTTTTTGTAAAAGGTTCTCATTAAACTTGTTTCTACGAATCTTTCGACCCTTTCGTGATGAAAACGTTTCTAGTCTTGTTTCAATAAGTAAACATGGTGAGTGTCAATCATCATATTCCCATACTAGTTTGTCACTTAACTTTTTGGAATAAAACATAAGAGAAATCCTTTCGGTCCTTTTTCTTAAACATGTTTTATCGACAAATCAAACAAGACTATTAGTTTTTCCAACAAACTCATTTAAACAAGATCATTTACATGCATCACATATAAGAACACTCCTACAATTTCCTACATCAATAGAATAGAGATTCATGACAAGTTCAATAATATACCTAAGCTTTGGATTACAAGAATTAGAAATTGTGGAATATAGCAACCACACGCCTCCAATCGTCTTAGCCTAACCGTACAACTCCAAATGATTACACAATCGATGAGAATTTGTCTCACCACTCTCGTGGACGTTTTACATCAGATACAAGACTTTTGGGATGAATAATAAGGGTTGGTAATAGCTTTGGTGTAAACTATTACTCTTTTGGGTGTGTCACACTAGACTACTAAGTCTAGGTTCATTTTATAGCTAAAAACCCTTTACTATCAGGCTAAAAACGTTAAGGCAACAATAAATGACCAAAAATGTAACTTCAGGTGTTTCAGCCGGATCGGTTGCGACGCAGCCGATCCGGTTGCGTTTTGTCCATCACCCCAGCCTATCCGGTTGCGGGCTCCGACCGATCGGCTGGGAGCCTTTCGTACACCCAATCTTGACTTTGGTTGACTTTTCTCGATTCATGCCTTTTTCTTTGCTTTCGATGCTGATTTCCAGGACGAAACTTGATCTTTATTTGATGTAGACACTTAGAAATCATTGCGCTTCCTAATCATTGAGTCCAAGAGCTTCCTCACTTGACTTTCTTCCTCGGGAATTATCCAAATGTGCATGAAATCTTCATTTCTTCACCTTTTGGCTTTTAAGATACCTGGCTACATTTACATACAAATACGCTTCTTTTGCACTTTTGCAACAATTATAAGTAAATATAGCTGATTATCATACACAAAACCAACAATAACGCTACTAAAAACATACTTATTTTGAGCGTTATTAACTTATTACAAATAAAATGACCTACACTTCGTAATAATAATATGTTCCTAACAGAAGTAACACCCAAATTGAATTCCGCTGCTATATCGAAATTGGGGGTGTTACATGATTAGCTTGCCACCAAATTAAATTTCCCCATATCCCTTATAACTGTGTTTTTCCTTATCTTTACAGTGTAGAGGCTGAATACCGAGGGATTGCAAATTTTGTGGCTGAGACATCTTGGATCCGCAACCTCCTTCGTGAATTACACACACCACTTTCTACAGCCACCTTGGTCTCCTGTGATAATGTTAGTGTTTTCTACATGTCCGCTAATCCGGTGCAACATCAACACACCATCGAGCTTGACATTCACTTTGTTCGAGACAAAGTGACGGTCGGTCGTGTCCGAGTCATGCATGTTCCATCTCATTTTCAATATATAGATATCTTTACAAAAGGTCTTCCCTATCAGTTATTTGAAGATTTTTAGGTTCAGTTTAAGTGTTCGTTCATCTCCCGCTTCAATTGCATGGGCGTATTAAAGGATATATGCATTTTCGTGCCATTGGTGAGCCAAACTATACAACCACTTGTGCCATTCGTGAGCCAAAGATATTTGAGCCATTTGTGATGTTTAGTGTTTTTTTTTTTTTTTTTTTTTGTATTGTGAGTGAGTGGGTATTTTTAGTAGGGTATTTTGTGGGACCCAATAACATGTTAGTGGTGTGTTATGAGAGATGGTGTTTTAGTTATTAGTGAGTTATTGGAAGGTGTATGATGTGACGCTAAGGTGACATACCAATAACGTGTTATTGATATCCATGATACCTTGTGCTCTTAGAGCCCATAGGCCCAGTGCCGTCTTTGAAAATGTAAAAAATATTTGGAACTCGGCTCGAGAATAAAAAATGGGCCCTAGATTTTTAGAATTTTGTTCATACATACATACAAATAACTGTTATATATAAAATAAAGATCTATCATTACAATAATTCAAGAATATTACAAGTCATAATGCATCTCAAAATATTTGTAGTTAAGATGGAAGGTTACTGCACAATTTTCTAAAATTATATTTAATAGTATTTGAAATGTTTTAACTGAATATTAAATGTTATTATTAGTCTCTTACGGTCTTTACCCACGTGGGCCACTACTAAAATAAATAAAAATTTTATCACTTCCTTTATCCGATAGATACCTATCTTCTTCCTCATCAAATTTCAGTAAAAGCTTCATATATACTTATATGCATCTACTTGAAAGTTCACTAATTCACATTTATAACCTTAACTTTTGGGGGGGCCGGGACCCTCCCCTGCCCCTTAAAAGTTCCGCCGTTGGCTTCAATAAACCGTGATTTTTCCGATGATGATAATTTTTTCGATGATGATAATTGCTCCGCCTCTGAATATGGGCCCTTAGGGGGAAGGGGCCCGGCTCAATGGCACCCCTTGCACCCCCTCTGAGCCGGCCCTGCATAGGCCTCATGGCCAGATGATGTGGGGCAACACTTGATGTAAAGTACTGCGTGGAATATGAGTTCATATAAAAGGGAAATAATACCTATTTTAAAAAATTCTGTGCTTGTTCGACGTCATTGAGATGACAGTGTCCCTTAACGTAGTGACACTATTTCAAATATATTGTGAAAATAACTCTAGTTGCAACTAAAAATTCAAGCAAAATCTTAAATGTAATCACTACTAATTTATTGGATATCGAGAGAAAGGATGGAGTTAAAACTTCTTATAATCTGAGGCGGGCGAATTCAAATCCAAAGTGTTATTTATTTTCTTAAATCTATCCGTTAAACCCGTTGGCGAAATTATTCTAAGGTTGACCATGCACAAGTATCTTCTTCCTTTACTTAAATAATAACTACTGTAGTTCCTTTTTGCCAAAAAGTATGTAAACCATATATATTTTGTTTTGCCTATAAAGTGTAACCCGCGTTTGAATTTTGCTCATGTTTTCATTTAAATTTCATATAATGTGAGCTTTAAGGTTTGATAATTGTTATGATTTGGCAGGGATCTTCAGTTCACAAAGAAGAATGATTGTCTTCAAATGATCACCATTCGCTGATAGATATATTTTGATAAGAGCTTACCAAGAAAAAAAAATAAGTTACACTTTTTAGTAAGAAGGGCGGCGTACGTCTTTTGCATCTAGTGGAGATGGGCATCGATACCAAAAAGCCTAGTAGTTGACGGCTTGTTTTCCCTCAGTTAGTTAGATATACTTGTGACTTGTTAACTGAAATGTAGTTCAACAAAAGTGACTATTTTGCCTCTAAAGAACATTAAGCTAAAAATAGATATCCATTTGTGGTGCAAACGGTCACTTTAGTGCAAACAGAGATTTAGTTATCTTTTTTGCAACGAGATATCCAACCGGTAGTAGACTAAGTAAAAGGATTCATAGTCCAATGCCACAAATAATTGATCAAATAAGTGACCTTATGTGTTAGCTGTTCACCTTCTAACCAACTTATTAAACGGCTTTGACCAAACAAAGGACCTTTTGCCTTTAGCACGTTTGGGGTTCAAAAGCAAGTTAAATTTTGCCTATGTAGTTCATACTCAGCAGAAATGAAGAGAAAGCAAGTTAAGTAGTTGCCATTTGCCTTTACTGTACACACTAGACCCTAAAATTCGGTGCATATAAAATGGTAAAACGTATCAAACTTGTCATGTTTTCTACTTATGTGTATGGTCATGTAAAATTACCATTTTACCCTTATATTTTGTAACCGCTTTGCTAACAGCGAAGGGTAAAAAGGTCATTTTACATGCACAAAATACACACAAAAGTCATAATCAAAAGTTTAGGGTATATAATAGCAAAAATTAAAGAAGGTTACACACAATTAGAAAAGTGACAAGTTAAATACATTCCAATTATCCCAAAATAAATGGTATAAGCTGATTCTATAATTTTTAACCCTGCTTTTCAAGTTAAGTGTTTCATTTGTGACTAAGTTGACATTTGATATCAATTTTGATCAGTTTGTCCATCAAGTTTAGATCAATATATGAACAAAGGAGCTCAAGTATCTATCAATGTATGCACAGCATGTTACTAAATGCAACAACAATCATGACAAAAATGAAGTAAACATCAACTTTTCGATTATTGTAAAATGTAAAAGAAATAAGAAGTTCAATTGGTAGAATATGTTCAAAGGAGCTCAAGTATCTATCAATGTATGCACAGCATGTTACTAAATGCAACAACAATCATGACAAAAATGAAGTAAACATCAACTTTTCGATTATTGTAAAATGTAAAAGAAATAAGAAGTTCAATTGGTAGAATATGTTCAACATGAACAATTAGGCTATTTGGTTGTTCACACAATTTGAACCACCATGTTAAACTAACCCACCCCCTACCCCTATACTTAAGGGCAACAAGAGAAAAGTTGCTTAATTATTATATTTTTTTTCTAAATCATTCCCTCAGAATACCTCAGTTGTTAAAACCATCCCCAATAAGTTGCATTATGTTATGTATAAACTACATACGCGCTCCTTCATTGCTGCTAAATCTCCTCGACAGCAAAGTTTGCTGGTTCACACTTTGCTGCATACCCAAACTTTGAAGTGTTGTACTTCCTGTAAACTCCTGTCAGTCTTCCTGTTGCTGAATTTTGGTGGTATCTAACAATCATCCTTGAACATTCCCTATAAGATAGTCAGCAAAAAAGTCAACTGCATCAGAAACTACATTAAAGTCCTCAGCTATTTTCAGTGTGACATATGTAAAAATGGAAATTTAGAAAATTAAGGCAAGAAGGATTGATGGCTTACTGAAGCTGATCTTCGGAGTAATTTGTATGCCATTCACATGTTTTAGACCATTGTTTGAGCCCATAAAGACCACATTGAGCAGTGTAGACTGAAGCTGCAGCCAAGAATGATGGCGCGAATTTGATCATTTCATATTCAACAAGACAAAGCTCTATCAAAAAAGATGACAATTGCTCAAGTTTTGAATCCGACTCAGCAGCCTTGAGATATCTTTTCAAGAACACATACGGGGTTGGAACTGACATGTTGAACTCCAATGTGTTCAACATCAACTTTTCCTATAACACAACAAAACTATACGTTTAGTGCCAATTCCATATCCTAGGACGAGATAACAATTGGTCAAAGATCTTTAAATTTCAGTACCAAATGCATAATCAGTATCAAACTCTAAGAAAAATGACAACTTTTTACACTATTTGAATAATTTCATTTCTTCAGCAAGCATGTCCAAGACAAAAAAGCAGACTGAAGCTCCTTTTAGTATATAAGATCAAATAATTCAAAATTGTAACTTTATTAATTTTTTTTAAAGGCATTTTAACTTTAGCAGTGTTTCAAGAATTTTACTCCTTATGCATAAAACATTAAAACAAGATCAAAATCAAAGAAAAAAAAAATCTTTCTACCATTTCCAGAATTTCTGTTCTTGAGTAACTGTTGTCTAAGATGAGAACACAAAACTAAATATTTGGTATCAACTGATACGCTTTACATGATCGAAATCAGCCAAAAGTGTTTTAGATTTTCATATGTCAAACAAAAAAAGAATCAAGAATCCTGTTGAGTGTTCATACCATTTCTAGAATTTCGCTTCTGGAGTATGCTTTGTCGGAGATGAATATCAAATCATCAACAACAGGAACGGAAACTTCCTCATACTTGCAAGCCAAGAGCATTGCAACCAAACCAACAAGTTGCAATTTCTTTCTGGCCACATTTTGCTTAGCCAAGAATCTATCTATGAGGTTAACTGTCAAGAACAGTGTCTCGTGTTGGAGGTCAAACTTGTGATGCACCTGATATCATTACAAACCATCTTAAGTTAGTTACTATTAAGAGAAAGAAACAAGATATTTAAATGGTGTAATGGAAATTCCAAATTTTGAAACTTAAAAGAGCCAAAAGTTACCTCCACAAGCCAGTCCACAAGTATAGCTCGCATCCTTTCATTGATATCCGATTGCTGCGTTAGCATATAATCTGGCGATACCATTCCATAACTCTGCAATTCAGTTAACTCAAATTAAGCTTAATCAAGTGGGTACCTCTAATTATGCCAAAAATATAAAAATGAACCATTTATAAACAGCGAGTTACCTCCGTCCTTCGATAATGACTATATAGTTCTTGAACATATTCACCAACAGCGAGCTGATTTTTTGTGTCTGAGATGTCAATATCCACAATTGGTTCCTCAAATATGTCTTCCATTTCAACCTCCTATTACCAAATTAATAATATCCAAATTAGCAATCTAATATATCCGGAATTATTTACCAAAGACACAGAAAAATTAATACCATGTGATCCTTTTGAGGTTCTGAAATTTCCAAAGACATCGGCTCAGGTTGATCCTCTACATCTTCCCAAACCTTAAAACTCTCACTTGATTGTTTCGGCTTCAAAACATCCTAATTTCAATTAACAAAATCCAATCATTATATGAATTCAACTAAATTTAAACAACAGATCTTCACTGGTGTGTAGCGAAAATAGTACCTCAGGGATACACTGCTTCTTGTTGGCGATTTGAGCAGCAAGTTTCCTTTATTATAAGTAAGTAATTCAGTATCATATACAAGTCCAACAATCATAAAAAGGATACGGCCAAGATTCAAAACTAAATATTTTACAATAACGGGTCAAGGTCAATTTTTACCTTGTGATTGGCCTATGAACTTGATTCGCGTTGCTATTCTCTTTGTTTCCATTTGCTCTAAAGATCAAATTAATGGTACAAATCAGCTAAAATAAACCTAAGATTAACATTATGAACAACAGTAAACTTTTTAAAAAAAAGTCAATAAAGGCATACTGTGATAAAGCCCTCTTGTTCACTACACAAGGGTAAAGCTGTGCTCCTCCTTTTTGATTAATCGAACCCAATGCTCTTCGGTTATGGCTAATTTCGACCCCAAACTTCCGGGTTACCATCTTTTCTCCTTTGACTTCATACACAAAATCAAAAATCAAAGTCAACACAAATACAAAGAACCCAAACTCATAAACAAGACTTAACTTTAGATTCAAGATTTGTGGTTTTCAAATCCGGATCTAACTTTTGACCATAAACAAACACAACCCACATCCAGTTATTAAAAAAAAAAAAAAAAAAAAAAAAAAAAAAAACCAGATTATTAAACAACTCATTCCTAAATTCAAATTTAGGGGATTTTGATTTTTTTATTTTAGATTTACGGATTTTTTGAACACTCTTCTGAGCTTCAAATTTGCAAATACGAACACGATACAAAACTAAAACCCGAAACACAAACAAGATTTTTAAGTTTCGAATTTGCCATCTTCAAGATTAATCTTTAACTAAACTAATGTTATAAATTGAGCTTCATCTTCTCAAAACCAAAATCCAAACACAACCCAGATCCACAAACAAGATTTCAAACATCAAAACTAAAAACTTAAAAATTTGATCCAAACTAAAACCAATCTTAAAAACTAATAATTTGAGCTTCATCTTCACAAACACAAGCCAGATCCATAAAAACAGATTTTAAACATGGGTTTTAAATTTCAATAAAAAAAAGTTTTAAAGATCCATTAATGGTAAAGATTTACCTCGTGGGTTTGCGGGTGGGTTGTTTTCGACTATGTTCTCCATTGATTAATTAAAACAAATCGAAACCGAAACCCAAACTTGAATCAATCAATCAATTAACAATCAAACCCACAAATCAAAGAAGCCTGCCCTAAAATATAGCATTTAATTTAAAGACTATGAAAAGAGATAATGGAGGAAGTGTGTCTGAAAGAGGGGTAATTATATTTGAAATCAACGGCTAGTTAGTAAAATATTCCCGTTGGATAAAAAACAATTTTCAGGAATATATTTTTTATTTTTATTTTATGTGACTTTTTTGGGCTGCAGCAACGGTCAGGTTTTGGCCTTCAATGAACATGTGACAGACACTTTTGATTTCAAAATTTTTTATTACTATATATCAAGTTTTTTTTATCCTAAAAAAGAAATTAGTTAATTGGTCCTTAGAGATGACGGAGTGGCACTCGGGTAAGGGATCGAGTACCAAATACCCGAGCGGGTACACCGCCCCGCCTAGCTCGGGTACATGGTTCGGCTATTGAATTCGAGCTCCGAGCTCGCTTGGCTACCCGTGATTCATTTGTAAATTCGACCGTTGCAAAACGGTAAAATGCATTAAATTAAAAAAAAAAAAAAAAAAAATCAAATAACATACACTCATATCTTTCATAGAACATACACTAATCTCTCCAAAAAAAAAAATTACCCTCACCTTTCAAAAAAACACACACTAATCTCTCCAAAAAAAAATTCTTCCGATTACGTTATTCCTTCTTCGTCCGACGAGCTATCCACGGGTAGTGATGAGTGCGCAAATACTCATCATTTTTGTACCATTTAAACTGCAAAAACATCTGAAAACACTCAGAAATGCATCAAAATGATGAAAATATCACAAATAAGTGTTTTATGTGTTTCAAATGCAAAAATTCCAAAAACAGGTGAAAAACGTATCAAGTTTGCATAATTGGCAGTTTTAGTCCCTCAAGTTTCAAAAGTTGTCAAAAATAGTCCCTGGTAAATCAAAATAAAGAAAAATGTCATTTAAGGTCCATGGGATTCAAAAGTTGTCAAAACAATCCCTTCAAAGTTTAAAAATTGCATAATTACAACTTTGGTCCCTCAACTTTGAAAAATGTCAAAAATAGTCCTTGGATATTTAAAAATGGAAAATTATCAAATATGGTCCTTGTACTATTCATATATGGCAAGTTTGTTCCTTGTGTTAACATTGGAAAAAGTTCAGTTTTGGTCCTTCAAGTTTGCTAAAATTACATAAATGGTCCTTGTGTTAATACCAAACCAAACGGACTCTTTTATTAATCCAACCCAAAACACAAACACAACCAAACCCAGCTGGCCCATATATAAGCCCAACCCAACCTTGACCCTTGACCTATACCCACTTGAGCCAGTCCAAATCAATTTGAACCCTGCCAAAACCCAATTTTGAACTCACCCGTTATTAATAATACCGGGTCAACAAAAGTCAAATACCAGAGCACTGTTCATCGTCTCTCACATTTGCCCGCCAAAACCAGACACCTATCAAAACCACCATGGTTTTCATTTCCACCCTTTCCACCTCACCACTACACCTGTCTACCCACTCCCCTCCACCTCCACATCCACCAAAATTCATTAATAACAAATACCTGCTTATGATATTTTGGCGCCAAAATTCCACATGGACGATTATGATGATTTTTAAAGATCCAATGGTTGGAATCAAGTGGGAAAGTCTCAGAGGTGTCGACAAAGCTTAAAAAGATCAATATAAAGAAGCTTAGAGGCAATGTGAAGACTATCTAGTGTAATTTTCAATTTCCTTAGTCGTTTTAATTAGTTTAAGCTTTTCAGTGTAATTTCAAGCTTTAAAATACTTTGTTCAGCAATCTCAGTGTATTATAAATCTTTATCAATAAGCAATTTTCATTTTTAGTATCATTTCAAGTTTATGCAAAATTTCAAGTTCAAAAATCTCATGATAGCTCGAATGTTGTTAATAGATAATGTTATGGATTAATAAGCTCACTTAAGCTCCTATAAAGCTTTTCTAAGCTTTTAGTAACCTTTAAAATCAGTTTAGAAGTAAAAAATCAAAAATACCAAAAATACCAAAAAATTAGTGAAAAATAAAAAATCCATGGAAATGAAGGTCAAAGCTGGAGCAGGGTGAATACAGGATTGCCCTTGGGTTTAGAGCTTCTTGGGAAGCTATAGGAAGTGTTTACAGTCCTTGATTCTCAGTCTTGTGCTTGGATTCAATTTGTAAGCAAGTTCTTTAAAGATTGCATTTTCTAGTATAAGTAGTTAAACCTTGTTAATTTTGTCTTAATACTGTCTAAATATAGTTAATACTAGCTACAGGCCCGCCCGCTGGGCGGCTAGTTTCAAGAATTTTTGAAAATAGAATTAGTAATATAGTTTTAAATATATCGTTAAACTTAATATAATGTTTGAAAAAAATAATAATAAATTTATGTGAGTCATAATCGTAAAAGAAAAAATATATATCAATTATAGTTGGACATAATGGAAACGAACAAATATACTTATAATCTATGAAAAAGCTCTTTATACACATCTTGTAGCATTTGTGTAGTTACCATTTTATCACAACACAAGACTTTTAGACTTTTTTTGCTTTTTACTCTTAAAACGGCCACATAAAATTATCCATGTGAAAAAATCAGCATTCCAAAGTATTGAGATTAATTGACGACTCTTTTTAGTTGCAACAACACCATTCTTGGTCTTGATCACACATCTTTGGTTTCACATGCATAATAAAGTTCACTTAACCTGCAAATTAGAGTTTTATAACTTACTAAGGTCAAATGAGTTATAGGCTAACCGTTGTCGTTGCTTCAAAACCTGGTGCCAATTATCCACCAGGCATAGAGAACATATTTTCTTATTATATAAATCATAAGAAATAAGAAAATCAATATTAAGTACAAATAAATGATATTTACCTTTTTGTAACATATATATTCATGGAAACTCAATTAAACTTCCAAAGTTCCTTTTTAGCCTCAGGGTCTTGTGCAAAAAAAAATCCAAGCCACCATGCTCAGATGCAATCTTTTGAACAATAGGTGTTTCCTCATGTGTGTATGCTTCTGTAAAATAATAAGTTTATACGATCATAGAAGGATTTTTTTTTTTTTTTTTTTTTTTTTTTTTTTGCAAATGCTAAGAAGGGGAAAAGAGAATAAATCACCTGCACCGATAAACTCATCAAAGTTGGAGCTTCGGAGAAGTCTTTCCTATTAGCTAGATTCACAGGTTTCACTTCAACCTCGTCAAACAGCTCTACACTTGACACCTACACGAAACACATCAATTTAGTTTTGAAGTATTTCATAGTTTCACAAAGAAACGATTTTAAAACTAAAGAAAATGGTGAAACTTGAAAGTTCTTGTAAACTATAAAGAATAGTAAACGTACACTTGTAAGGTGAAGATCATAGCTGCTATTGCAACATTAGCTCCATCTTTAACGGTTGAAAATTTGCACATTGCCACATGCAAAGAATTTTAGTAAGTTTCATTATTCACATGTAAAGAATAGTTTTATAGCCTGATGTAGCGTAGCGGGAATCAAATCAAAATGTTAGATCCAACCACAATATCGGTATACCCCTTTAGCTCAAGGTCTTGCTATGCCGCAAATCTAAACACCACATGTCATTTTTAATGAATAAGCTGTTTATAAGGGGGTGTTTGGCTTTGGGTTCTAAAAGTAAACATGTTATATGACATAATTAACTTTTACAAAACGTACTATATAATTCACTTTAGTGGTTTCTAATGGGGTGTTTGGCGTGTAATGACCTTTGAATAACTAAAATAAAGAAGATGAAAGTTTAAAACATCACCTGTAGGAGATTCCAATGTCTCTCTTTATTTAGCAACTTTTATATTGATAGTATCCAAATTCTATGTAAAAACAATTGAATGAATCTTAACCAACAATTAAGAAAAGAAAACATCAAAGAATAAATTAATAATCATAACACAAAACTAATCATTTTGTATCAACCTTTAATGTCCAATGGGGAAGACTTTTTAACAGTTCAAGAAAGTAGCCCAGTAGAAAGAAATATAACGCAACCACTTTTTGAGTTCTAAACACTATAACCGCAATAGCTTTTTAACATCTTATATGATAAGAATCTAACTAACATTTTGGATATCAGGTTAACTTTGCAAGTGTGAATGCTCTTGTTTTGATTCTAAACATGATGTTTTTCATTAGCAAGAAAGTAATAACTCACCTTTGGCAGCATATTAATTATATCCATAAACATTTCAATAGGGTCTCTGGTATGTGCTACCTGACTTGCTTATAGGCTGGTATAGGATATTCTTTCTTTCATGTGGAGGCAGATCACATCAAACGCACTTTGGCATGACACTGAAAGCTGCAAAACAAATATTATATAAGAAAAATGAATTCATAAAATACAATCAAGGAAACATTGTAGCAATATTAATATAAAACCTATTGATAAACGCAAACTTGCAATTGTCTTACACCAATTCAAAAGATCCCTTAAAGTAAAGAAAGATAAATGAATAGAGCGGCCAAAATAGTTATAGTTTTTACATGGATTTTATAAAAAAGCTTATTTGGCACATATAAGCTGTTAATCCAAAAGCCGTTTTGATATTCAAGATAACTTGGGGGGTGTTTGTTTAAGCTTATATGCGGGCTTATGGGCTCCAAAAAAATAAGAAATTGAATGATGAATTTCACATGCACCTGTAAACGGGGATTGAGCTCCAAAAAATAGTCGCCCCCGATCACATACTATGTAGGTACTCCAACCTCTTTATAATTTCTTCTGGAGCTACAGTAACCGGCCGTGCCTCGATAATCTTGAAGTAACAAAAAAGAAATTATAGAAACAAATCAAGGCTAACAAAAAGAATAAAGTAATGACTATTTAATTTTACCTTTTGTCCTAACGTGACTACAAAGGTGCCAAGTTATGGTTGATAAACATGTAGTCATGTACAGTAGCTTGCTCGTGTTGCATACATATAGATAAGCCTGCATTATTGAAAGAGCTATGGCTTTACAAAGTAACAAAAACGTACTTGTTAACGCTCTATAAATCATGTTCATCCATAACATATAGCTTGAGATTTAACCAAGTTTATAAAACATTGCACTTGAAGAAAAGTTCATTTGAGCATTTCATCAAATGCCTTACCTACATATATAAATATTCAGTAACTAACAGCTTCAATTATATGACACGCACCTTATTGTTGATATCAATAAATCACCATTTTAAAGTGAAAAAACATTATACCAATCAATCACACATTTACAATCAAAATAAAACCCGTATATCATATTATGTATAGTAAAAATGAAACGGAAACTGGAAATCCAACATACCTAATTGAACATTAACACGCTTACATGTGTTCATCCATATAAACCTGTAAATCCAACACTTGATCAAATCACTCAAAACGTGTTGCTATATAAACCTGTAAATACAATATAGGAAGGTCGATGTACAAAAATTAGGGTTCGATTGAGGGATTTGAAGAACTCATATTGGGGGATTTGATTTGGGGGGGAATTGTACAAAATTAGGTTCGATTATGAATCTGATTTTGATAGCCTTCTCCAATTTTGGATATTGATTTTGAATTAGGAGCAATTAATTTGATAGAGTTTTGTTTGTGAGGATGAAATCCAATTTTGGGGGAAACGGTTTTGCATTTAATGGAGGGAGTGAATTATTTTGATCGACGGATATTAGAGTTTTGGGGAAAAAGAATGCCACGTAGCATTTTTACAGATTTTTGGGGAGATCATTTTCAAACAAACCCGCCCTTATATAGGGGAGGGATAAGTTAATTAATAGCTTCCTTGGTTTGAAAAGCTGTTTTAGTCTTTAAAGCTTCAAAACATCTTCATAAAGGTTGTTTGGATTTGTTTAGTCTATTGTGTTAGAGGTTGTGCAAGCCATTGTTCTTGTTTGATGCATGTCTCATTAGGTCATATTAGCTCATATAGATAATAAAAACCAGTGCTTGTTTAATAAATAGTCAAAATACCTTTTAATCTCACTTATCTAGTTAACTGTTAGGATTTAGGAACTAAAAGTCATCATAGTTGTTTAGAACTTGTTAACTTAGCTTAATTCCATCTTATTTTAGCTTATTATAACATAATCAGTTAATAGGATCAATCTAAAGTTCACTTAAGTCAACCTTTTAGTTTAATTTAAAAAGTCAAAATTTCCATTTGGTCAGTTTTTAAATAAAATAGATAATTTTATATAGGGTTTAATATTAAGTTTCAAGATTTGAGCTTTTGGAATATTAAAATATAACTGCTCATCTTTATCCTAGTATTTTTTATATTTTCTAGCTAGCTTATTTAATAGCTTATTTCTTAGCTTACAGTTGAGTGACCCCTTTTTCACAAGCTCATCAAGAGCTTATTAGTGAACCTCAGCTTATGAACCTTGGCTTTTTGGAAAGCCAATCTAGCCATTTCATAGGACCAGTGCTTATTTTCCATTTTGCAGCTTATTTGATAAGCCTGCAAGTAGCTTTTACTTTGTCCCATTTATGTGTACACTAAGCTACCCAGTGATTTACAAGCTTTTTCACAAGCTTGTCAGGAGCTTATTAGCCAACCATAGTGTGTGAGCTTGGACTTTTTGGAAAGCCCACCAGCTCATCTTGACAACTCAGTCTTTGTTTTGAGCTTTTTAGCTTATTACATAAGCTTAAATTGCTTGTTAACATGGCTGCAGGCCTGTTTGGTTAGTAGACTTAGGATAATTGCTTATTAGCTTATTGATAGCTTATCAGTATGATTCTCTGTGCTTTTTAGCTTTATTTAAGTAGCTTAAGCTTGTTTACATCTTATTCCACCTTTGTTTTCAGCTTTGAAGCTTGTTTGAGCTTAAATCATCAAATAAGCTCATAAGCTTAACTGTTGAGATCTTTAGCTTCTAAATAGCTTATTTTTAAGTTGTAAAATTTTTGTTTTCATAAAAGTTACTTATAATAAGTAGTTAAATAGTTTTCAAAAAGAAAAATCACAAAAACATCATTTTAAAAATAGTGATAGCGTTTATTTAAGAAAAATTAGCTTTTTATTTTTTCTTTTCAGCTTATTCTTAAGCAAATTATGTTTTTATAATTTTCTTAGCTTTCTGTCATCATAGGATATTTTTAGAAAAAGTTTCATAATTTTCTTAGCTTGTTTAGTATTTATTAAAATTTAAAATAGTTAAAAGTATTAAATAATTAATAATAAATAAATAAAAAGCATAAAAAATATCTTTTCAGTTTTAAAATTAGTTTTCTAATATTTTAGATTTTTCTAAGTTAAAATTTCATTTTTCCAGGTTAATTTTATATTTTCTTGTATTTAAGTGTAATTTAAATAGCTAATAAAAAGTAATTAATTAATAATAAATAGATAAAAAGTGTAAAAAATATATTTTCAATTTTAAAATAAGTTTTATAATATTTTAGATTTTTCTAAGTCATAATTTCAATTTTCTAGCTTTATTTCATATTTTATTATATTTTAAGGTATTATTAAATAGTTAAAAATAGTTTTTAAATAATTATAATTAAATAAGTAGTTTTAAAAATAATTTTCTTTTTCCAATAATTTTCTTTTATTATTAGGATTGTAAAAATATCATTTTCATATTTATAGGCCTTTTATTTCTTAAAATTCACGTTTTATTTGGTACGTTTACGTAGTTTATTAAACGTACGTATTTACGTTTGTCTTATCTGATTGTTGTGCTTTACAATTCTGTATCCAAATACAATTCCAATCAATCAGTAGTGTAATTATCCAGCAAAATCCTTACTGATCACTATCCTTAGTGATTATTCGACATCTGAAAGTTTTCAAACACCATTAATCCTCCGTGGGACTTAACGACCTAGGGAAACACTATATTCCTCTGATCTTAATTGTATTGGTTTTAGACTGTTTGAATTTTATTACGGTTGACCATTCACAAGTGGTTGACTTGTGTAATAAACTTGACAGTTTGGAGCGAATCAGGTAGCTCGTTGCAAAATATGCTTCAACTAGCGGCTCAGTATTATGAATGGATGCGCCGGTCCAGCCAGTGTTCGACGACAGTGTGGTAGCGGAGTTACTAGACGAATTTCTCCATGACCGTCTTCGATATGATCTCACGGAGCACGTAGCACGTGAATACTTGCCGCATCTCGATGATTAGTGGGTTTTTTTTATTTTAATCTAGTTATTTTTAAGTATTATGTTATGTTTTTTTTTTTTTTAAGTATTATGTAATGTTTTTATTTTTAATGAAATGGTATGTTTTTATTTTAAATATTGTATATGATTTTATGTATTTTAAAAAAAAAAAAAAAAATGGAATTCGGGTACAAGGGTACCACTCACTCCACGTAGGGTAGACTCTTAAATTTTTTTTTTGAAAGATATGAGTGTATGTTTTTTGTTTTAAAAGGGATTTTTTTTTTTGGTTTACACTAGTAGCCTAGACTCTTAAATTCATATAGTTTTTTTTTTTTTGAAAGGCTGGAAAATTTTATTAAAACAAACTAATACAACATAGACAAAAGAATGAGTCTCAAAGAGAAACAATAAAGCGCTACTAAAACCCACTATAATAAGACACGAAAAACAGTTTGCCGATGCCAATATCTGTTGGGTGAGTAATCCATGAAGCCCAATTAAAGGTTCGATTAGAACACCGATTTGATATCCAGATGAGAGCCAATGATTGAATTCGCAAAAATATCTTCATGTAAAATAACGTGTATTTTCTCAATCTCTCATGGACGTAACAATTCCTCCCATTCCATATACTCCACATTAGGGCTGAGCATCAAAGGTCCAAAACCGAACCGGACCGACAAAACCGACCGAACCGACAAAAACCGAGCCGAACCGACGGCCCGTCGGTTCGGTTTCGGTTTCATGTTTTATATGTTTTCGGTTTCGGTTCGGTTCGGTTCGACCCAAAACCGACAAAAACATACGTAAACACACCTAAACCAACCAAACCGACGGCCCGACACAAAACCGAACCGACCCGACGACCCGTCGGTTCGGTTTCGGTTTAAGTTTTTTATGAATTTCGGTTTTCGGTTTTGTCGGTTCGGGTCGTTTCGGTTCGGTTTTGGACCGACGCTCAACCCTACTCCACATAGTCACAAAACATACTGTTGAAACAAATAATGTCAAAAACGTTATTTATATTTTCGACCTCTGTATGTTTTGATAATCACAAAAATGTAAAAACATGTTACGTAAAAATATATGTAAACAAGCTTTTAGTCGTTAAAGTCCATTTCGACACAATATCACTTAACAAACAATATATATAACGTGTTAAGTGATCAAATAAATATTTTTGTCCTTAAAACTAACATTTTTATAAATGTGACAAAACCTTTTTACAAAAATAAATTGTATTGTAATTATAAAAAATGTTTTAATAGGAAAAATAAATTTGAATTTGAAATCTCCAACAGCCATTTTTCCCTCCAGATAGCACCTGCACCAGAAAAACATTTCACCGCATCAAGTATTCTAAAAGGCGCCGCCAAGGCGCGAGACGTGGTCTCGATGCCACGAAATGGACCAAGGCGCGAGGTCTAGGCATCGTGTGAAAAGGCGTGGGATAAGGCGCGAAAAGGCGTGCCTTTTGGTAAGGCGTGGCGCCATTTTTAGAAGCATTTAGGGGATTTACGGATTTGGGCTTGAATTTCTAGTGTTTGGGCTATTTCCTTCTTGGGCCTCGTAATTTAAAAACTTAATTCCTACGTGGGCCTCGTATTTGGGTCTGGCATTTGGGCCTTAGTATTTGAAATTTCTCTTAAAAAATGATATAAAATTATAAATACATAAATCTATAAATATTTTTTTGGCGCCTTAAGCACGCCTTAAGAAACGCAAAGGCTCGTAAGGCTTGAGGCGTGGTTGTGCCGTCACGCCACGCCTCACGCCTTTTAGAACATTGACCACATCAGAACAAAAACAAGAGCGTCTTGAAGTACGGTCCTTTAAAGGGGCAACGGTCCCTTATATATATGGGCTCATCCATATTTAAGGGACCGTCCCCCACTCCTCTTGGTGCCTATAAATACTGCACTATTTCAATCAGATTTTCTAATCCCTCTAGCACACAACTTTCTGTTCTTTCTCAATCTCTTCTTCTACCCTCTTTGATCAATTTTACTTGCATATATTTGTTTATAAGTGATCTCATTCTTCTTCCATCAATGTGTTAAGAGAAGAAATCTCGTATCGCCAAGAAACAAAGTGTTATAGAATAGGCATGGCACACGTAACCGTTGTTACGATTCTCCTCTTTATTTAAACTCTCTAAATCTTCATTCTTGTATATTGGTAGATTCGACTTGTGTATAAGTCGGGTATAATAGTGTTGTGTGTAGATCCAGACGAGGTGTAAGTCCATGAAATGTTGTGTATAGGGGTTAGCGTTGTGTATAGTGTTGTGTAGATTGGTTCTAGCTAAGATTAGGACTCAACATTTAGCTTAGCAATGGAAATCGGTGTAAGCTACGGTGTACGGTTTTCTCCATCAGAAGAGAGTTTGTTGGCATAGTGATAGGGAACTCTCGAGTGTGATACTCGGGAGTGGAGTAGGGCGAAGAGTTAGCTTCGTAGCTGAATTACTATAAATCTCTCCGCATTAGTAACTCTTTACAATCTTTACTTTCATATTTTATGTTTAGTTGTTATGGGATCAGTTTTTGTAAAACACCCCTTAATGTAAAAAGGTAAAACACCACAAAACTTTGCCACATGCACCGATCTATAAAGGGCATAATAGGAAATCAAAATAAAAAAGAATTCTAGCTTGTTACGAGTATCTTCTTCGTCCCCATTTTATAGGATGCATTCATTTTTTATTTTGCCTGCATTTATCACTTACAATGAGATTAACTTATCAAATTTGCATCTTTGATTTTGCATCATCATTATCTCAACAGCATCATAAAAAACCATCAACAACATCCTAATCGATTAGCAAACTTATCATTATCATCAGCGCATCATCGTAATTCATTTCGCATCATCGTCAAAATTATGAAAGCGTCCTGTGTCATCAAATTCACCGATCATCTTCATTAGTTTGCTTCCTAATAACAGTCCAGAACCATCAATCATAATTCATCGTCAATGATTTTTAAAACATCACCGGTTCCAGTATCATAATCATCATCATTGAAGATGTGTAAACGAAACGAGAAAATAAAAATGAAAATCGAGATAACATGTATACTATCAATATTGAAGAACAAGAATCATGTGATACGCATCTTTATTAAATTATGATGATCGTGTTTTTTCATTGTAAGAGTGATACGCATCTTTACCATCAGCAGGGCCATTCCTGAGTTTATTGCTACCCTGGGCGAGCCGGAAAAAAATGCCCTTAGTATAGAAAAGTAATATGTTGCAATCGACTTCCGTTAGGGTCAATGAAAAGCTTGATTTGAAATAGATAAAAAGATTAATAAAACGAAAAATAGAAGAAGGTAATTCTTTCGCATCATCGACGAGTATCCGATGACCGGAGAAAAACTATGTGTAGTGGGTTGAACCTAAAGCCCCGATACCATGTAAGACGTGATAATATTGATTAATAAGATAATACATATGACCAATATTTATACACTAATAATTAACGATTTGCCAATATTAATCTAGTGTAAATACTAATATAATTCTAACTCAAATGCACACACTAACAATTAAATAACTTAAAAGAATGTAAACTAATTACCATAAATTTCTTGAACCAAATTCATTCGTAATTATATTGTAGTCAACATTTGCCGAAACAGTATCACTTGATCATCAAAAAATTATTCATAGTTAACTATAAACGAAAACATATCGCGTTAAAAATAAATGATATATGCAATATATACGCTAAAATATCTATATGACTTTTTCTACCTTCAAATTTGCTTAGGACAATTTTTTGCTAAAGACCTTTTTTACGTCTAAAAGGTAAACATTTGAAATTTATGAGAAAAGCAAAGATAGTTACTTAGTCACATGGGTTCCGCACAACATCTTTTTCAATTTTTTACATAGTAAATAAATATTTGAGAAAAGTACCAAAAAGTGCCAAAATCTTTTTGGTAGTCCCCTTCATGATCAATTTTTTCCTCAATCTCCAAAATGGTCATGCGCAGCCACTCGACTTCGCAGCTCCACCCAAAATGTGACACGTGTCCCAACTATCAATACACCTTTTATCTTCCCACTTTTTCAATATAACCTCTTTTATTGCGCAACCGCCGGCTACTCAACCGGCGGCTTGCGCAACCGGCGGCCATGATGTGACATAAAGGTACGTTGTACTTTTTGCTTTTTGTACTTTTTTAAAAATTTAAATTTAAAAAAAAAAACGTAATTTAAAAAAAAAAAAAAAAAAAAAAAAACGTAAAAAAAAAATTAATTAATTTTTTTTTTAAAAAAAACGTAATTTTTTTTAAAAAATTTTAATTTTTTAAAAATTTTTAAAATTTTTTTAAAAGAAAGCGTAAATTTTTTAAAAAAAAAAAACGTAATTTTTTTTTTTTAAAAAAAAAGTAAATTTTTTTTAAAAAAAAAAACGTAAAAAAATTTTTAAAAAAAACGTAAATTTTTTTTTAAAAAAAAAACGTAAAAAAAATTTTTAAAATTTTTTTAATTTTTTTTTTAATCTCACATGGCGCTACAGTAGTTTTGTACTTTTTTTTTTTTTTTTTTTTTTTTTTTTTTGTACTTTTTGCACGTGGATAAATGCAAGTCGAGTAAAAGTAGGTTGAGTAGCCGTCGGTTGCGCAATTTGGGTGGTTATTTGGGTAGAATAAAAAGTAAAAAGTGTACTTTCCTTATGACACGTGTCACATTTTTGGTGGAGCTGCGGAGTCGAGTGGCTGCGCATGACCATTTTGGAGATTGAGGAAAAAATTGACCATGAAGAGGACTACCAAAAAGATTTTGGCACTTTTTGGTACTTTCCTCTAAATATTTTGCTTTTTAGTTTTCTCTTTCCAATATGTCATCTTCTACTTCCACCATTGTTGGTAAAAAAAAAAAACCAGATCTACTAGAGGACTTCATTTTCTTTCTATCACAATATAAGGGGGCGTTTGGTTTGTTTATAGGAATCACAATAGGTATCGGATTTGGTATGGGGTACAATGACAATGGATATGAAAATTTGTATCATTACGATTGTTTATGTTTGGATGACAAAATATGGAATGAAAAAGTGTATAGATATTTGAATTTTGTGGTGGAAAAAAGAGGGACCCGCGGAATGGATTTCATAGACACCAAATTGGTGAGTAATTAATCTATGACTATGATATACTCATTTCATTCCTGGACCACTAAACAAACACCTTTAGTCACTATGAAACTCATAACCCCATTCCCATATACCCTTACCAAACAAACCCTAAGCGCTCGTTTGGTTTGTTGCCAGGAATGACAATGGGTATCGGATTTGGAATGAGGTGGAATGATAATGGGTATGAAAAAGTGTATCATTACGATTGTTTATGTTTGGTTGATAAAATATGGTATGAAAAAGTGTATACATATTTTAATTTTGTAGTGGAAAAAAGAGGGGTCCACGGGAATGGATTTCATAGACACCAAATTGGTGTGTAATGAATCTATGACTATGATATACCTATTTCATTACCGGGCCCACAAAACAAAACAAAACAAACACCGACTATGACTTTGAAATTCATAGTCTCATTCCCATTAACGCAAACCAAACGGGCCCTAAGTATATAACGTGAACCTAAAAATTGATGCCCCTCAAAATATGATGCCCTGGGCCGTCGCCCACCTCGCCCGGTACCAGGGCCGGCCCTGACCATCAGTATCATATCATGAATCCTCATCTGTAGTTTCAACCTTCTTTTTCAATTATCATGCACAAAAATTTAAACAAACGAAAATGACAAACAGAATGCGGAAATCACTAGCTTAGATATAAATTTTATTCACGAAAATTAAAATTTTTGATAGACTTGATTTCATGATGAGCATGATGAACATCATTTAAAATTTATAATCATATTAAGCAATCATTAAAAGATTATTGTTGGAGATGCCAATGAATTTAAACCAAGATGTATCGTCATCAATTTTTACACAGATGCATCTCATCGAATTCATCTTCTTAACGAATGCGTCATCATTAATTGATCTTATCATCATATTCGAGTCATAATGTTTCGGACAAGTAGTCGGTTCTAATCAAACGATATAACTCAACCAGAAATATCAAAATCCTAATTTGAATTCCATTACGGAATGATAATGGAGGATTCAAGATATTCTTAAGTTGCTACCGGAGAGAGTTATGATAATTTAATTCCGTATTTAATGTGAAGATACTGTGTAACATGGTTATAAGACTATCTTTATCAACAACTCATCACAACCCAATCTCTTAATAAAATATTATTTTATCTTTCATCCACCTACACAACCAATGCATACAACCAATCTATATTTTTTACCATTTATCAACAACCCAACCTAATAATATAAAATAATAAGTATTAAAAATAAAAAAGAAAAAAGAAAAAAGAAAAAAAATAACTAGCCATTTGGGGGCCGCCATGTGGCAGATTTCAGGTTACCAACTTGGGTTGTCATATGATCTTGGTTGGATATGAAGATTGGATGGCTTTATTAAAAAAAAATATTTTCGTATATATATCATTCAATTGGGTTGGCAACCCACTTGATAAACATAGTCTAAAGGGTCAAAATGAGTTGATGGCTGTGAACGACTTGTCGCATTGAATTTAGGGTGCGTTTGGTTGAGCACTATAGGAATGGATCTATGGATTTCATTCCGATTTAAGGTGTTTGTTTAGTGGGTCTGGTAATGAAATGGATATATCATAATCATAGATTCATTACTTACATATTTGGTGTCTATGAAATTCATTTCGTGGGGCCCTCTCTTTTCCACTCTAAAACTCAAATATCTATACATTTTTTCATTCTATATTTTGTCATCCAAACATAAACAATCGTAATAATATACTTTTTTATATCCATTGTCATTCTATTCCATACCAAATCTGATATCCATTACGATTTCTAGCAATAAACCAAACGAACCCTTAAGGTTTTCAAGATGGGGATTTTACTCCGGATCGTTTTTTTTGTTGCAAGATCGAAATCGTAAGATCGGATTGGGATCCTAAAATCCAACGATAATGTCATATTTTAATAGTATTTGTAATATTATTCAAATCTATAAATTATTATATATAATAAACACAAAACTATATGAGAATTTTATGAAAATGTTGCCCTAAATTATGAATATGAAATGCTTAAGAAGATTTAGATATTGTTTTTTAAATTTTATTAAAACATAATCTATAATTTTGTAGTTTTTTAGTTTGCGGTTTGAGTAAAGTAAGATCGGATCGGATTAAATCTTAAAATTCTATGGTTAAGATCGGGATTCTATAAATCTCAAGCTTGCTAAGATCCTACGTAAAATCTGAATCGTTTTTGTTTTATAGTATCGTAAAATTGTAAGATCGTAAGATCAGGATCGGGGATGTTAACAACTATGATTGAATCTGACCTATTTTTTACCTTTTTATTTTCAAAAGATAAAATTTAAAAGTCAAATTTCCTTTCTTTCTTTTTTTTCGTTTCGTTAACTAGGTTTTACTCTCATCATGTTGTTAAAAGATTAAAATAATTTTGTATGATAGATTTGTTTTTTATGACTATTCAATAGCATAGAATTATATATCCTGAGGCAAAGATTAAAATTATATATAAAAAATGGTTATAAGTAGAATGTTGCAGGAGTATAAGGTTAAAGACATAAATCATATTATCTTATAAAGAGGCCTTTTTTAAATAAAAATACTTAAAATTTAGCTTGTTTATTATAGAAATTCAATAGTTTACAAGACAAGAAGCATAATGTACACTACTTTAATGTACATTTAAAAGATAATAAACAAGTCTCACTAGAATCATAATGTACACTACTTTAATGCTATTAATATAGTCGATAGTTTTAATGTAGTCAATTAATTAACTGGTCAATAAATACAATTAATGCAGTTATTAAAATACCTCCTACATAAGAAATACAAATTATCAAGCATATTGTACAACCAACTTAAACACAATTCCTGCATTAAATGTCACTAATACAAATAATGAAGCACATTATATAAATATTCAAGCCCGAACGACCAACAAGCCAAACAGGCTAGAGCCCGAACGGGCACGGGCCAACGGGCACAGGCTAAACGAGCACGGGCCAAACGGGCTCATGTTATACGAATCGCTTTAAAAAGTCCAAAACCGGATCCCATACTGGAAACTAACAGGCTAACGAGTACGGGCCAAATGGGCTCATGTTATACAACTTGGCACCTCTAATATTAATTATCACAATTGTATAATGAAAAATATTGTTATTAGTTAAGGAGTTAAAATACGTCATATGAAATTCTTGATATCCGTAAATTTATTATCAAAAATAACATAATAAACAAAAATACATGATTCACCGAGAAATTATAATTCTCCTTGTTTAGAACAGTGATGAAACGTAATTGGTTTAAAATTTGATCTTAAATAAATTATATAAACAGACAATCATCTACACATAGCGTTAATTTGTGTGTGCAATTTCTTTTATGTATATATATGAGTGTGGAGTATATAAGAGTGAAATGCTTAGTGGTTTAAATTATAATTAAATGTTTAAATATCTAATAGATTGACTTGCCTTTTATAAGTAGGTATATTTTAGTGTAACAATATTAATCATTTTTTTTTTGAACGGCGGCTTGCATTAAAAACTAGCAAAAGCTAGAAGAAAAGATTACATAGAGGCTAAAGTTTCTATAGGATTTTTCATCCAACCAATCCAACTAATCTTACATTTAGGATTTCTAGAGGAAAACCACAAAAAAGATTGAGAAATAATGAAGTCCCATAGAGTAGCCTTCTTAGGTGGGGGACAAGAAAAAAGCAATTGATTCCGAAAGTTCCATATGGACCAAAGGAGAGTCCCCCCAACGCCTTCAAGAGCCGAACGAGCCATAGCAGCTACACGGACAACATCAAGCCAGTCATACCATTCAGAAATGTTTGCACAAACCGGAATATCCAAATCCCACCACTTAGCCAATAAGGACCATAAATCTTTAGCCAACTCACAATTGAAGAAAATATGATTCACTGTTTCAACATCAAGCTGGCAAGTTTGGCAAAGGGTAGAGACAATCTGAACACCCCTCCTATCTAAGTTAACCCTAGACGGAAGCTTATTCAGACGAAGTCTCCAAAGAAACACGTTAACTTTGATGGGAATAGATCGATTCCATCGAGTAGCCATAGAATCAACCTCCAACATTGAATCATCTACAAAAGCTCGAGCAGAAGCCACCGAAAAACCACCAGCGACATCAAGAGACCATTGCCAAGTGTCTCTTTGGTTCGTAAGAGAAACGCTCCCAATAGCGACTTTAAGACCAGCAAATTGAGACATTTCCACACCTCCCCTAGGGGAACGCCTAAGAGCCGTGCTCCAGTCAGAAAGGAGCAAAGGAATTCGATTTGCAATAAGACAATTTTTCTCGACGTCCAAATTATAAATGCGAGGGAATTGGAGTCTAAGAGGAGTATTGCCAAACCAAATGTCCTCCCAAAATCGAGTAGAATCACCATTACCAAGCTTCTTAGAACAAAAGGATAGGAGATCAATACCTTTGTCCTTTAGACGATGTACCGAAGATAAAATAGCGCCCCATGTAGACTGCTTAGGCCGACGGTTAGTGACATTAAAAATACCTCCACTTTGGCCATAAATACTCCTGATGACGCGAGACCATAAAGCAATAGGCTGAGTAAGAAACCGCCAAATCCATTTGAAGAGGAGACCAATATTGAGCCCGTATATTCTACCAATACCAATCCCACCCTTTTGTTTGCTCGCCATACATTTCGACCACTTAACCCACGACATTTTATTTTCATTCACATCCGCCCCTCTAAAAAATTTGCTACGCATGGATTCCAGGTTTGAACGGACTGAAACTGGCATCAAGTAAATGGACATGAAATAAGTAGGAAGATTACCAAGAACCGCCTTAATGAGCGAAAGGCGACCCCCGATAGAAAGAAGCTTAACTTTCCATGAAGAGAGCTTGGAAGAAAAAATTTGAGTAACCACATCCCAATTAACACAACGATTCATGTTGCATCCCACTGGCACCCCCAAGTATTTAAAAGGAAGTTTCGAAATACCACATCCAATAATGCGCGCCATAAAAGAGGTCTCAACATCAGAAACACCCACACCAAGAACCTTACTTTTGTCAACATTTATCTTAAGTCCTGAGAGAAGAAAGAAACAATGGAGAATGCTAATCAGATTTTGGGCATTAACCCAAGACCATTCTCCAAAAAAGATCACATCATCAGCATACATGAGATGTGAGATGCTCATGTTGTCACGCCCAACAGAGACGCCTTTAAATAATCCCAAATCTTCGGCCTTGCTTGTAAGGGAGTGTAAACCTTCCATAGCCAAAATGAAGAGAAAAGGAGATAATGTATA
>BPTQ01000003.1:62254273-62306976 GCA_019973895.1 Chrysanthemum seticuspe
AATAGAATTAAACGGCAAAAGAGGGTAAGAGAAATAGAATCAACGAATAAGAGGAATGAGAAGAGTATTTTTGGTATTTTTGGATAAGAAAATATAAACATATACAGATGGATGGTATAAACAAAGAGTGAGTATCCAAATCACTAATCTGCTAAACGTAAGACTATTAGCACTGCTCCCCGGCAGCGGCGCCAAAATTTTGATTGGTGCGAAACCGTCAAGTTTTCTCACGCGAGCTGATCACTTGTGAATGATCAGCCGTAAGGAACTTAAAACAGCTCACACACCAACTCAATGAAGATCAGAGGAGTATACTGTTTCCCCAGGTCGTTAAGTCCCAACGAGCTGTGCGAGAATAGTCAAACGTAAAGTGATCGCGAGATTTGAACGGGAAAGGAGAATTTGGATTATTATAACTACAGGAAAAGCCAACAAATAACAACGGCTTAAATGCAAATTAAAGGAAATTTAAAAAGATAAAATCTATTAAATAAACGCTATCACTATTTGCAAAATGATGTTTTTCTATGATTTTATAAAACAAAATAACTTAAATAAACTATTTTAACTAAAACGTAAACTTAAATTATCTAAAAACGTAACTTAAAATGAAAACGTACGTTATGTACGAAAATTACGCTGGAGCGCAAGATAAAACGTAAAATTTGTGAAATAAAAGTCCTACGAATGTAAAAACAATTTTCTTACGTACTAAATGACAAAAGAAAATTTTAGGAAAAAGCGGAATATTTTTTCGACTTTTAAAATAATTACTATGAATTAAAAATGATTTTACACTAATTAAATTATTAAAAATACTAAACTATTTGAGAAAAATCTGAAAATTTAACAAAAAGTATTTGAGATGCTACAGAATCTGTGAAAAATGAAAAAACACGCTGGTGCTATAGAAAATAAGCAAGAAATAAGCTAACAAAAGCTTATAAGCTAAACTGCTAAGGAACCCTTATGAGATTAATATTGCAAACTATGACTGATAAAAGTCCCAAGGGCGCCTGGTTGTGATGTTGTGTTGTGAGGTGGATGGCGTGGGTTCGAGTCCCAGCCATGCCACTTTTTGCAAAACATTTTTTTTTTTTTTACTTTGATTTCTTTTGGAACTTGTGAAGCTTATCAAAATGAAGAATTTTTATAAAAACAACTTTTCTGAAAAGCTTGAAATAAGCAGTTAGAAACTGCTTATTCCAACAGTGGGTAAAAAGAAACAAACAAGCACCCCTTTTTCAAGATTCAACTAAGCACTTTTAAGTTGCATTTGAAGCTTAAAGATACTGACAAGATAAGGAACTTTTTGCAAGACTTAAGCTTTGAATACTCACAATAAGCTACACAAACAGCTTATAAGTGACTGTTTTTGGAAAGAACACAAACAAACACTATTGTTAAGCTAAAAACCAAACATCCCTTTTGCAAATTTTGGCAGTGAGATTACACCATGACCCTTTTGTGAAAAGATTTTCTTGAAAGAAATGATTAAACAAGCTGTTTTATAGCTTTATTCCACAACAAACTTGAAAAGGGGCAATAAGCAGTTGGGAACAAATGAGCCTAGGGGATCCTTAAACACCTATAAGTGAACAAATAAACAATGACAAGGCAAAAAGAAAACTCCTAATCAGTAGCTAACTGAACTAAACTTAACTAAGCTAATTGAAGCACAACTAATAATAAGCAGTTAACAGGATTAAATAAGCTACAATAAAAAGTGGTGACCTGTGCTGATGGTTTGCAGGCCTACTGATGCAGGCCAAGGGTGTCTGTTTGGGAGCTTATTTTGGATAAGCTACAGGGTGAACAAGCCCCTGAGCTTCTAGGATTCTAAAGCTCTCCTGGCTAGCTATCATTTGCCCCCATGAGATCACTTTAAGGATCATTTTACAGCTTATAGATAAGCTTTGGAAAATGGTGCAGGGGCTGCAGCAAGCTGCTGTAACAGAAAAAAAAAAAAAAAAAAACAAGTGCAGGTTTTTAAATGCAATTTTAAGCTACATAAACTGATCCTAAGTGCATAATAACTATCAATATATTTAAATGGGTAAGTGAGGACTTAAGAAAATCAGTTTTGAAAATATTTAGACCACTAAAAAGCTAGTTAAAAAGCCTTGGAACAGCAGCTGTGGCTGCTGTTCTTGTTGGGCAGAAAAATGTTGAGACACAAAATTTTTATAAAGCAAACTTGACAAACTTAGTTAAGCCAATTTCAAACTTCTAGAACTAACTGAGAGCCTTAAACTGAGTTTGACTTTGAAAGTCAAACAGGGTAAAAACAGCTTTTTGTTCCCAAAATAAGCTTAAACCAAACACCCCTTTTAATATTCTAATCTACATTTTTTTTATAAAAACTTGAAGAGAATCTTACTAAAACTAAATTAGAAACTTATATAAACATGAAACTCATCACTTTAACAAATTAGAACCAGAAATTAACATGAAATCGATTGACTTTTGATTTTTGACTTTTGTTGACCATTATGCAAAATTACTTAAAACTGAGTAGCAGGCTTATCACAAGCTTTGTAGAGCTTATTTAAGTTTATTGAAACTTAGAAAGAAGCTATTTAGAGCTTGAATATCTGATATTGAAAATGCAATACTCAACAGTAAACTTGAAATATGAAATTTATATAAAGAGCTTGGATTGATACTCAAAAGCACTTACAAAGATGATTTAACTTGAATGTTATACAAAGTATCTGAAATTACAACATTTTGATTAATCTAAGACATTAATTAAAAAAAACGACATAAAGAAAATTTTATAAAATTAGCTACCCTTGTCTTCCTTCTCTCTTCTCTCTTTTATAGCTTTGAAAGCTTCCACGTGTCCTTTAGAGATAATCCCACCTCTCAATTTAACCAATGAGAGAGCTTTGAGTGTATTTCCTGTTTTAACAATTTTGGCGGGAAGACACTATTTGACCTGTGTTGACTCTTTGACTGCAACTAGGGGGGGGGGTGAGACAGGTGTGATGATGAGGGGTTGAGGGGAAGGTGATAAGGTGATGGGAGGTGATGGGTGAAAGGTTGCAGGGTAGGCAAGTGGGGAAGGAGGTGTACAGGATAAGGGAGGGAAAGGTTCTGCTTTTGACTTTTGGGTTTGACCAGGGGTTCAAAACAGAATTTGACAGGGGGTTCAAAAGGAGATAATGGCAGGGGTCAAGAAGGGTTTTGACAAGTCAAGTCTTAGTTTAATATAACAAGGACTAAAATGTAATTATCCAATTCTTGAAGGACTAATCCTGCCATTATTCAAAAGTTGTTACAAGGACTAAAACTGACAACCTTCAAAAGTACAAGGACTTGTTTTGACAATTTCAAATTTTCCAGGGACTAAACTTGCCAAATTTCAAAGTTCAGGGACCTTTTCTGCCATTTTACAAAAGATTTATTCAAGGACCATTTTTGACAAATTAGAATATTTCAGGGACCTTGAATAACATTTCTCTTTATTTAGATTTACCAGGGACTGTTTTTGACAAATTTTCAAACTTGGGGGACTAAAACTGCCAATTATGCAAACTTGATACGTTTTTCACCAGATTTTGATGTTTTTGCATTTAAAACATATAAAACACTTGTTTGTGATATTTTTATCATTTTGATGCGTTTCTGAGTGTTTTCAGATGTTTTTGCAGTTTAAACAGTACAAAAATGATGAGTATTTAGACACTCATCAGCTTGCATTAAAAACTAGCAAAAGCTAGAAGAAAAGATTACATAGAGGCTAAAGTTTCTATAGGATTTTTCATCCAACCAATCCAACTAATCTTACATTTAGGATTTCTAGAGGAAAACCACAAAAAAGATTGAGAAATAATGAAGTCCCATAGAGTAGCCTTCTTAGGTGGGGGACAAGAAAAAAGCAATTGATTCCGAAAGTTCCATATGGACCAAAGGAGAGTCCCCCCAACGCCTTCAAGAGCCGAACGAGCCATAGCAGCTACACGGACAACATCAAGCCAGTCATACCATTCAGAAATGTTTGCACAAACCGGAATATCCAAATCCCACCACTTAGCCAATAAGGACCATAAATCTTTAGCCAACTCACAATTGAAGAAAATATGATTCACTGTTTCAACATCAAGCTGGCAAGTTTGGCAAAGGGTAGAGACAATCTGAACACCCCTCCTATCTAAGTTAACCCTAGACGGAAGCTTATTCAGACGAAGTCTCCAAAGAAACACGTTAACTTTGATGGGAATAGATCGATTCCATCGAGTAGCCATAGAATCAACCTCCAACATTGAATCATCTACAAAAGCTCGAGCAGAAGCCACCGAAAAACCACCAGCGACATCAAGAGACCATTGCCAAGTGTCTCTTTGGTTCGTAAGAGAAACGCTCCCAATAGCGACTTTAAGACCAGAAAATTGAGACATTTCCACACCTCCCCTAGGGGAACGCCTAAGAGCCGTGCTCCAGTCAGAAAGGAGCAAAGGAATTCGATTTGCAATAAGACAATTTTTCTCGACGTCCAAATTATAAATGCGAGGGAATTGGAGTCTAAGAGGAGTATTGCCAAACCAAATGTCCTCCCAAAATCGAGTAGAATCACCATTACCAAGCTTCTTAGAACAAAAGGATAGGAGATCAATACCTTTGTCCTTTAGACGATGTACCGAAGATAAAATAGCGCCCCATGTAGACTGCTTAGGCCGACGGTTAGTGACATTAAAAATACCTCCACTTTGGCCATAAATACTCCTGATGACGCGAGACCATAAAGCAATAGGCTGAGTAAGAAACCGCCAAATCCATTTGAAGAGGAGACCAATATTGAGCCCGTATATACTACCAATACCAATCCCACCCTTTTGTTTGCTCGCCATACATTTCGACCACTTAACCCACGACATTTTATTTTCATTCACATCCGCCCCTCTAAAAAATTTGCTACGCATGGATTCCAGGTTTGAACGGACTGAAACTGGCATCAAGTAAATGGACATGAAATAAGTAGGAAGATTACCAAGAACCGCCTTAATGAGCGAAAGGCGACCCCCGATAGAAAGAAGCTTAACTTTCCATGTTGAGAGCTTGGAAGAAAAAATTTGAGTAACCACATCCCAATTAACACAACGATTCATGTTGCATCCCACTGGCACCCCCAAGTATTTAAAAGGAAGTTTTGAAATACCACATCCAATAATGCGCGCCATAAAAGAGGTCTCCACATCAGAAACACCCACACCAAGAACCTTACTTTTGTCAACATTTATCTTAAGTCCTGAGAGAAGAAAGAAACAATGGAGAATGCTAATCAGATTTTGGGCATTAACCCAAGACCATTCTCCAAAAAAGATCACATCATCAGCATACATGAGATGTGAGATGCTCATGTTGTCACGCCCAACAGAGACGCCTTTAAATAATCCCAAATCTTCGGCCTTGCTTGTAAGGGAGTGTAAACCTTCCATAGCCAAAATGAAGAGAAAAGGAGATAATGGATCTCCTTGGCGAAGACCCTTAAATAATTCAAATTCCTTGGTCGGGGAACCATTAACTAAAATAGAGGATCGAGCATTACGAAGACAACCCGAAACCCATGAGCGCCATTTAATACCGAAACCAAGCTTTTCCATAACCTTATCAAGAAAATCCCACCGCACTGAGTCAAAGGCTTTCTCAAAATCAACTTTGAAAACAAGAAGATCTTTTTTATGTTGACGGTATTCTGTCACAACTTCATTCAATATGAGAGGCCCATCAAGAATAAACCTCCCCTTAATGAAAGCCGACTGGACGGGACTAATACAATCTCCAATAACGTTGCTTAGCCGATTAGCCAGAAGCTTACCAATGATCTTATACTGACACCCAATAAGACTGATGGGCCTAAAATCAGAAACAAACTTGGCATTAGGGATCTTAGGGATTAAAGCAATAAAAGAAGGATTACAGCCTTTCGGAATTTCATGAGAGATGGAAAACTCTTGCACAAAACGAACCACGTCATCCACGATAGTGTCCCAAAAAGTGGTGAAAAAACGAAACGTAAAACCATCAGGACCTGGGGCACGGTCCCCACCACAATCCCAGACAGCCTTTTTGATTTCGTCACGAGAGAAGGGAAGCTCCAAGTAGTTGCGATGGACTTGTGAAAGAGGAGTAAAAGGCAGCGAGTCCAAGGCAGAAGAAATACCATCAGGCTGTTTAAATCTATTACGAAAGTGGACTAAAAATTCCTCTTTAACAATGCCCGGATCTTCAATCCATTTGCCATTTTTCAAAATACCCCGAATAGCTAATTGCCTCCTTTTTTTCTTCAACGACCCATGGAAGAAACTTGTGTTTTCGTCACCCTCATGAGCCCATTTAATCTTAGCCTTTTGAGCATAATCTTTAGCTTCAAGACGATCCATGTCACCCAAAATAATTAAAGAATCACGACGATTCCCAAAATCCTCCTCACTAGCACACCCTTGATCAATTTTGGAGTCAATTAAAGAAAGTCTATTATGATGTTCTTTCTTCAACGTATACGTGTCGGACTTTCGAGAAGCAATCCAAGCACGAATGACTTTTTTAAGATTTTGGAGCTTCTTTTTAAATAAAATAAAACCATTTCCATCAACGATGCCATCATTACACCAAGTCTGAACCACAAGATCATGGAACCCGTCCATCTCCAGCCAAGAGTGAAAAAACCGGAAAGGAGTAGGGCCATAATCCACAACAGATTCTTTAATAAGAATTGGCCGATGGTCCGGGACGCCTTTCTCCAAGACAAGACCAGTAGCGTGAGGAAACGTCTCAAAAAAGTTTTCCGAAACCAAGAAACGATCCAACTTACTCATTTTTGTCCCCCATTTATTCGTCCAGGTGAAATTATAGCCTCCCAAAGGAATATCTATAAGAGAATTATTAGTGATAAAGTCATTAAAAAATCTAGCTTGTCTGCCACAGAAAATCGAACCATGCCTTTCACCCTCTTCACGAACTTCGTTGAAATCACCCATTACAACCGAAATACCATTCCAACTGGCCAGAAGGTTAGATAAAGAAGACCAAAGATTTATTTTACTGGATAAGCTTTGGGGAGCATACACCACGATCCACTTAACTTGAACATTCTCCGGAATCCACAACCCATCAATGACAATGTAATTATCATTACAAAGGATACTAGACTTACGAAAAACCAAGGAGTTCCATATACAAATAATGCCACCTGACAAACCACGAGCTGACGTAGAAACAAAATCAAAATGGATGTTTCCCCATATCTGCCGCAATCTCCAAAGATCAACTTGAAGCATTTTAGTTTCCTGAATAGCTAAAAAATTAACGTTATTAGTATGACATAAATCACGAAGCCACTTCCGTTTATTGAGGTCTCCAAGACCTTGGGAGTTGATCGAAATGCAATTCATTTATTCACTACAATATCTCCTTTCTCATTTATTAGGGAAGCAAGAGTTTTTTCACATCCTTCCATGTTGAGGCCCAAAGCCAAACCAACTTTAATTGTTTCCTCTAGGCGCTCAAGCATTGAAAAGCCAGGGGGTTTGAACTTCCCACTGTCGGAAAGGTTATGAATGGAATCAGAGAAAGCGTGACCATCATGTAGAACGGGTGAAAAACCTGGAGGATGCTCAGGCGTCGCGGATTGACACGGTTTTTTGACATTACCACTCTTTTTGATAAGATGGTCAAGTTCGAATGGATCACTGTCTAAAGGCACCTCATTCTGATCAGCATGCTTAGGAGGATCCCTTTCTTGAGACTTATCCCCAAGGTCATGATCTTTCACAAAATCTTCAACCTCGGCATCCGCGACAGATTCATGATCATTAACTTCCAGGAGATCTTCCCCATTCTTATCATACGTACCCACAGAATTGTCCCCATCTGTATCAATATCATTATCATTATCAGGCCCAACAAAAGTAGGCGTCCAACCGCATAGTTCCCTAACCCGAATAGAATAAGTGACATTATTCAAAGTCACCATGATAGATACAAAAATCAGTGGAGCATAGGATGACTTTATGCAAAGTCTTTTACTAAACCTATTACTCACATCAGAATCATCAAAGAAAATGACTTCGCCCCACTTTCTACAAATCTGACTAAAAACCATGTTATCCCAAGCACGAATAGGAACCCCTTCAACCTCCAACCAAATGAGGCGTTCGTCCACCACGAAGTCGTCATACCATGGTTTCAGAGTAGAGAACCAGGTCAAAAAGCCTTTATGACTTAGGAATTTATCTCTAACATCAGGGGATTGAAACTCAAGTAGAACCCACAAACCTCCTAAATATTTAAAGTCCACATCCAAAAAACCTTCATTACGACACAAGCTTCTGGTATTGGCAATTGCCCGAAAGTCCTTATAACACCCAAGCAAAGCCAATGGAAAGTCATTGACTTGCGACAAAGTAATAGGAGGAACCTCAACATCAACATGAGTCGAATTAGGAGTTTTAGATTCACATTTAGTGGACCCTTTGGCTACATTGGCATACGATGAGGCCATATCCGCCTTAGGTGTGACCTTAGGGCTTACATGGACAGGATTTGCCAAATGAACCCTAGCATGGGAGGGCTTCTCATTCAATTTCCTATCGAACCTAGCTATATTAGCATATAGCCGCATCTTACCAATCCACATATTGGATAACGAATTAATGAGACTCTCCTGATTGGACACCTTAATGAAGCGACAAAAACCAAACATCTGCCCTAGAGCGTTTCTGTGATTGGCAATGTAGACATCCACCAACGTCCCCGCTTTACCACAGATATTCCAAAGTTCCCTAGTGGTGAGATGAGAAGGAAAATTGGAGACATACACAGATAAGGAGATCTTCATTAAATCATCAGCCTTGGAGTTGTGAGATTTTGGAAAATTGAGACGTTGAAACACCGATCTATGTTTCTTCCTAGTAACCTCTTGCCAGTCACTATCACCCATGATCAATCAACAATGTTTAAAAAAGAAGCCCTAAAAACAAGATCGTAACCCTAACCTTAAGACCACGTCGAACTTGATAAAGGATGATTAAAGAGCAATCAGATATAAAGCCTCAAAACCCAACGATATTAAATGAATGGTGATCAACAGGAGCCAAGGATACGATCGAGAAGACGTAACCCTAAAACCTAAGACCACGTCGAATCTAATAAAGAAGGATAAGAGATCAAAATCAGAGATACCTCAATAAATCAAACGTTATAAAGTGAGTGATGATCAAACAGGAAGGATAGCCAGATCCATCATCAGTTTTCTTCTATATCTAGAGAATTAATATCATTTACATACCATACTTTATTTACATACCAATGAATTAATCCCCACCCTCTATTCATTTTGGTCTCATGGCTGATATTAAACATTATATTTACACTACAAGGGTATTTTTAGTCAATATAAAAATAAAATTTTAGAAAAGGCTCAATTAAACCATCATTTTTTTCACACACAAAGTGTGTGTTTCCTTCTTCTCTATTCTTTTTTCTCTCACGTATCCTCCTTCATCATAATCTATCATCACATAACCTTAATTTTTTCTGTTTTATTCATTATAATCGTTTATTTGCATTATCTCATATTATTCTATACGTTATTCATAAATACGTTTTTGCGTCAGATCTGCTTTTTATATCCATTAATCAAGGTAATTCTTCTCAATAAACTTGTTAATTATTACAAATTGATGTTATTCTGTCAAATTATAAGGTAATTTATTCTTATTTTTGAAAAATAATTAGGCGTTATAGATTTGGTTCCAATAGTTGAGGAAAGCCCGATTGTGAGTAATTATGTTGTTACGGCTCAGTTTACAGAAAAGATTACAGCATACGAACACAACAGTGAAACTTAAATTGCTATTAGTAAGCTTATTTTCTGATAATTACTTTGAAATAGCTGTAGAGTTAAGCCGTTTTGAGGCTATTTGAATCTGATTAGAATTCTAGTTATTTAGATACGTAGTTTTTATAGTAGTTAATATGTTAGATATATCACATGTTATATTTAATTGATTCTTTTTAGATAAGTTGTTTTTTATAGTAGCTGATAGTATTAAGCACTTTTGATAGTAGCTGATAGTATTAAGCACTTTTAATATATAACTGATTTTGTTACATATATCACATGTGCTATATCACATGTGATTTTAAATACATGTGTGTGTTAATTTCATTTTTAGTCAATCACTGTGTTTATTTAAGCGTTTATTTTTCAGATTCGAAAGCTTTGAAAACTCCTGAATCATTTGTTACTCATTATAATTTTGATACTCCTGGTCGAACGATTTATTATATTCGTAAAGTTCCTGTGAACGTTTTACTAGTTAAGGGCAATGTTTATAAGTTGATGAGTGCATTATTGCCTATATGAAATATGCTGCAAAAGAAGGTTTTGTAGTTCGAAAATCATGTCAGAAAAGATTGAGGAACAGTGTTGTGAAACAAAAGTATCTAGTGTGCAATAGGGAAGGTTGTCCTAAGGAAATACACGTAGACACTTTAGATTTAGAGAATAGCGACAAGCAGAAGAGAAATTCGAACCTGCATATCACAGGTTGCAAATCATGTGTTATATTTGGTTTGATTTCTGGTACTATAAAGTACAAGTTGACTGTTTTTGATATTTTACATAATCACGAGTTTAAACGCGAAGAGTTTAAGCATTTGTCAAAGACCAAGAAACAGTTAACCTATGTTGAACAATCATTTATTATTAAAGCTGCTAGCGTAAATATAGGTGCAACGAGAGCTCATCACCTGTTAACGGGTCTCAAGGGGTCTTATTTGCTTGTTCATGGTATAACTGTTGATTTCAAGAACTTTTTTAGGAGTGTGAACTGCTATAAAGGTGATAGTGATGCTCAGATGCTTATATCTAAGATGGAAAATAGAAAGAAGCATGTGGTAGATTTTTTTCATTTGGTTATTTGGTTGAAAATGCTGAGCTTGCTGCAATTTTTTGGGCTGGTGAATTTTCTAAGTACAACTACGGAGAGTTTTGTGATGTTGTTTCTTTTTATGCTACCTTCAAAACAAACAAGTAAGTATTATAGGTTAAATAACAGATTTGATGCTATGATGTACGTTTTATTGTTTTATGTGTTATTTTAACTAATTTTTCCATTCAAGTAAAAATGGTGTTTGTTCCTTTTACATCCATAGATAATCATCGAAAGTGTGTGATAGTCGATGCAGGCTTGCTGAAAAATGTAACTGCAAATTCGTATATATGGTCGTTGTTGGGTTCAGGAAATACCCAAACCCCTTAATCTAGGATTTGAATAGAAAATATCCTAAGTGTTTAGACCGTTAAACACTAATAGGTCACTGAGTGCATAGTCTCTCAGTGAGCCATCTTCAGGATACTCAGTATGAGGCGAAGAAGAAGTCTCTCCACTCAGTAAGGCGGAACTTAAAGGGTGAAGACTGAGTCAAGAAGAAGATGGTGGATTCAGTGAGTGATGACGATAACTCACTGAATCCCTAAAACTCCTCTCCAGCTACTTACACTGAAGACAAACTGAAATAGAAGACTGAAGGATGTGAAGACTGAAGAATGAGCGGGACAAAGCGGGATAAGTTTGAATCAGATAAGACGGAGTACTTATTAACCAAAGTCAACTTTCCCTGAATGGCAAACGATCAGGTTCAGTGTCATCACTGGACTTTGAAAAGCAGTCTTGTCTCTTACCTAAAATAGTCTTTGTAAACAGAGACAAAATACATCGGTATTTTGTCTTATGTAAATTGTCAGTTTGTCACTTAGGAAAGAGTTAAAACTCATACTTGTATAAATAGCATAAGAGATGGAGTGAAAGATTTAAGCTTGTGAATTGTAAAAACACACATACACGCAAGCCATCTTTCACTCCTTCAAATACAACTTAATCCCTGAGATAGCTCAGTGGGTACTTGTAGTTGTGCTCAGACTTAGCCTAAGCTTCGTGAGGAGTTGCACCCTTTGTCATTTCAATCCCAAGTACTATTCCGCAAGTACTTGGGTAATGTATTCTTGTTTGATTCATTTCTAATAAAGAATATTATGTTAAAAATTAATCAGTGTGTTTTACTTACATCTTATCAGTCATAGATTCACTATTAACTTGTTTTTAATACTTAAAACTGTTTTACGATAGTGAATAGGGAACAACAAGTGGTATCAGAGCGAGACTGATTATAAAACCTTTTTTAAGCCGCTCTAAAACGTTTTTAAATCAGGATCCTTATTGCTGAAATTGATGTACCCCAACTAGTCAACAAAAAGGGTGGAGCTTATTCAGCTGCTGCCCCTAGACTTGAAGCTGGTAAATTTAACAAATGGAAAAAGCGTATGCTTTGCTATTTGATTGGGATGGAACCTTATTATATCAAGTGTATATATGAAGGTCCATTTATCCCAAAGACTGCTGAAGGTTTGCCTAAACCTGAAGCTCAGTGGACTCAGGATGAGAGGAGAGTGGTCAACCAGGACCAAATGTCTTCCTGATGATATTATGGAGTCAGTTATAAGCTGTAGTACAACTAAACAAACATGGGATGACCTAGTTCATAGCCATGAAGGCCCATCTGATACCAAGGAAAACATGATAATGGACCTGAAACTTGAGTATAACACCTTCAGGGCTAAGGACTCAGAAACTCTGTCTCAAGCTTACACCCGGTACAAAACTCTTTTAAATGAATTGTCAAATGATGGTGTTAAGTTGTCCAAGCATGAAATCAATGTTGGTTTTGTCAATAGTCTCCCTGAGAAGTGGCTGAATTTCTCTCAGGGACTTAGGAATGCTAATCATATCCAGAATCTTGAACTTCCTGAAATTTATGGGAAATTTGTCTATGAGGAAAACCTCATCAACAGACGATACCCTAACTTAAAAAAGTCTCAGAAAGTCAAGAAGTTCCTGACCACCACTTCAACACCAATATCAACTGCTTTCTTTTCTAACAATGTGGTTCAAGATTTCCAAGAAAATTCAGATGATGAGCCTGATGAGAGATCAAGTGAGGAGTACCTAAATGACCTGAATGTTGAATTTCAGGAAAGGGCACTCCTTGCCAACTCTCGGAGGTTTATAAAAAGAAACAAAAGTTTTTCAAATGCTAAAGCAAATGAGGACACTGAATGCTTTAAGTGTCATAAAAGAGGTCATTTTGCAAAAGGCTATTTTTCAAAAACAATTACTGAACCCTCGTATAAACCATCAGGGTCAAATCAGTCCTCAGGCTTTAGCAAATTTCAACCAAAAATCTATCAGTCTCATCAAAATTTTCAAAACAAATCTGATCAAAACAAAACTGTTGATTTTGAAGCTAAGTACAGGAAAGTCAAAGCTAAGCTTGCATTGCTTGAGGCCAGTCCCTCAGAAACAACAAAAAGTGTTCAATCTGTGCAGGGTAAAAACAAAGGCCTTGTTGCTGAAACCTTCGACTGGGATGAAGAGCCAGTCTCATCTGATGATGAAATGGTGCATGTCAGTGCACTGATGGCCCTCTCAGAAGAGGACAAGCTAGTTGTTGGAAAAAATCATGCCAAGAATGGAGAATGGGTCAACATCACAATGAAGAAGGTAAATATTTTACTTTCTATGGATGATGACTCTGATTGTCAGTCCTATATGAACTATATCAATGTTGACCTTAAGTTTGTAGAAGAGCAACGATTAAATCTTTTTTCAAATATATAACAAGGTAAGTTTTGAACTAAACAAGTGTAGGGATGAACTGCTTCTTTTAAAACAAAATAAGCTTGAGGCTATCACTTTACGAATTCAAAACACTGAATTAGTCAAAAGAAATCAGGCTCTTCAAGATGAACTTAAGAAAGAAAAAGATATCATTGCTAGTTGGACTGCTAAGAATCCAAGAGTCTTTGATGCTGTGGGAGCCCCCAGCAGCAAAAAGAGAGTCATAGGTGAAAATCATCTCCCTGACTCTCACAACGAAGACCAGTCTCCCAAAACATTTGTGTCAGGTGGCATGATTACCAATGTCTTGACTATTCCCAACCCCAGTGATTGGATTGAACGGGTTAATCCTGATAGTAAGCTTCCTAATTTCGATTCTGGAAGTATTCTAGAGCCTGAAAGTCAAGCTCTAAAGAGCATGCTTGGACTCCCTGATGTGCCCAGTATTACTGAACACATCTCCAAGTCTGAAGCAGAATCTCAAGCACCACTTCCACCCCTCGAACCTCTTCAGGGTGCTGCTCCTAGCTCTGAGCTTACTCCTTTACAGTTCAATCCACACTCACCAAAATAAAGGTCTGGACTTGGTAGAACCATCCTTAATAGAACATCAAAACCAACTCAACAAGAATCTACCCCCACTGAGACTTCTACATCCTCTGTCCCCACTGAAGCTGATCAAATTCAGCAGCTGACTGAACTTGTGAGGAAGCTAACTGATAAGATGGAATCCATCGAAAGAGTTCCTGAATCAATCAAGGAAACAAAGTCAGCTTCCTCTAGTTCCTCAAAGTCAAAAGCCACCACCAAAATCAAGCAGAAGTGTGATCTATGCCAGTATACCAGTCATACCACTGACAACTGTTATAGAATCCTTTTTTGTATGATCTGCAAAAAGGATGATCACAGAACTTCTGATCACTTACAATATGTAAGTTCTCTTAGTAAAGCAAACTATACCAAAGTTGGTCATCAGTATGCTTCAACCTCCAAACCTGCTCAAAAGTCTAGAGCAAAACCCTTTCCTCCTTGCCCACACTGTGGCTTTAATGATCATCATCCTGATGACTGTCTCATGAACACATGCTGTGAGATTTGCGGAAATCCAGCTCATGAGACATCCCAGCATGACAATGTCATCCAAGCAAGGAGAAGCTCCAAGCAACCTAGAATCACTGAGCCATCCTCAGTCTCCAAATGCAAAACCTGTGGTAGCACAATGCACTCAACCACTGACCATGAGTCAATTGCCAAATTCAAACAGACCTTTAGGCCCAAGCCCACTAGTATGTGGGTCAGCAAGAGAAACTAATCCAGTTTACTATTTGTGCAGAGACACGCCAGGGAGCCTATCTGGCATCTAGATAGTGGATGCTCAAGAAGCATGACTGGTGTTAAGGAGTATCTGCACAAATATGTAAAGGAACCATGACCCAAGGTAGTTGGTGATAACTCATCATGTCCCACTGAAGGTTATGGTTCAGTATACTGCAATGGAATAGTTTTATCTAGAATAGCTTATGTCAATGGTCTCAAATACAATCTCATCAGTGTCAGTCAACTTTGTGATGCAAAGTACATTGTGCAATTCAATGACAAACAAGGCACCATTTTCAATGCCAACAAAGAAGTTGTGTTGATAGCTCCCAGAAGAGATGATGTTTATGTCTTAGACATGTCAACACTCTCTCAAAATGGAACATGTCTCTTTGCCAAAGCTACTGAAACTATCAACTAGCTGTGGCACAAGAGACTCTCACACTTAAATTTCAAAAACATCAACAACTTGGCAAAACAAAACAAGGTCCTTGGCTTACCATCACTGGTTTTTGCAAAAGATAAACCATGCTCAGCCTGTGAAAAGGGAAAACACCAAAGAGCATCCTTCAAAACAAAACAAAATTTCTCAATTAAAAGCTGCCTTCACCTCCTGCATATGGATCTCTTTGGACCAGTCAGTCCTAGATCAATCCAGCATGAGAAGTATACACTTGTCATTGTTGATGAGTTTTCAAGATACATTTGGGTATACTTTCTTTCCAAAAAGAGTCAGGCATCAGACACTATAATGTCATTCATCAGGAACATTGAAAACCAGAATGACATTATTGTTAAACAAATCAGAACTGAAAATGGTACTGAGTTCAGAAATGAAGAGCTTGAGAATTTCTGTGATGAAAAGGGAATCTCCCAAAAAATTTCATTCCCTTACACCCCTGAACAAAATGGGGTAGTTGAAAGAAAAAATGGAACTCTCATTGAGGCTGCTAGAACTATGTTGAATGGCTCAGCTCTATCAAAACATTTCTGGACTAAAGCAGTCAAAACAGCCTGCTACACTCAAAACAGGTCAATCATTGTCAAAAGACATAACAAAACCCCATATGAGATATTCAAAGGTAGACTTCCTGATATCAGCTACTTTCATGTGTTTGGATGACCTGTGTTTATTCATAACTACAAGGATCATCTAGGCAAGTTTGATGCTAAAGCTGATGATGGATACTTTCCAGGTTACTCACTGATCTCCAAAGCCTTCAGGGCATTTAACACAAGGAGACAACAAGTTGAGGAAACATTTCATGTCACCTTTGATGAGAGTTCAGAAAGCATCATGTTCACCAACACCTCAGTGGAGGAAATAGGATTTGATAACTCATCAAGATATCCTCCTGATGAGTATAACACTGAAATCAATTCCTCATACCATGCTGATGCTGACATCTCATATTATGTCTTGCCCTCAACCTGTCACAACCAACTATCAGTGAATTCATTGATAATCAATCAGTCCCCGCAGGGATAGGTAACACTGAACCAAATGTTCAGGAACCTGTGATTCAAGAAACCCAACCTGAACAAGACATCTCAACAGATAATCTTAATGATTCTGTGGCTCCAGCACCTGAACTCACTCCTGGGTCTCCATGACCTCTTCAAGCTCATATCCCAGACCACAAAGTAAGTGGACAAAATCCCAGGACATTGAGCTTGTAAACATCATTGGTGAACCCACTGAGGTCATGCTTACAATAAGCATGGTTGCTAAACTAACTACAACTTTAGCAAATGAATGTCTATATGCTGATTACCTATCAAAAATAGAACCCAAAAGTGTCACTGAGGCTTTAAATCACCCAAGCTGGGTTCAGGCCATGCAAGAAGAACTTCAACAGTTTGATAAAAACAAGGTTATGACCTTGATCAAATGTCCTCAGGATGTCATTGTCATAGGAATGAAGTGGGTTTTCAGAAACAAAATTGATGAAAACGGCACTGTCATTAAAAACAAAGCCAAACTTGTAGCCAAAGGTTACAGTCAACAAGAAGGCATTGACTATGATGAGACATTTGCTCCTGTTGCAAGAATGGAAGCCATCAGGATCTTCCTTGCATATGCTACCTACATGAACTTCAAAGTTTACCAAATGGATGTAAAAAGTGAATTCCTGAATGGTAAACTCAAGGAAGATGTGTATGTTCAGCAACCTCCTGGCTTCGAGAGTAGTGAATTCCCTGACTATGTCTGCAAGCTTGACAAAGCCCTTTATGGACTAAAGCAAACTCCCAGGGCATGGTATGAAACTCTCTCAGCCTTCCTGATTCAAAACAAGTTTTTCAGAGGAAAGATAGACAACACATTGTTTATCTACAGGACAAAACAAGATGTGATACTGATCCAAGTATATGTTGATGACATCATCTTTGGCTCAACAAACTACACTCTTTGCAAACAGTTTAAAAAACTGATGACAAAGAAGTTTGAAATGAGCATGATGGGTGAACGAACATACTTCCTTGGACTACAAATCAGGAAAACTGATAAAGGAATCTCCATCAGTCAAGAGAAATACACCAGAAATCTCTTGAAGAAATATGAGATATCTGAATGTGCCTCAGTGAAGACACCAATGGTCCCTCCTAACAACCTTGGACCTGATCTCACTGGAAAATCAGTCAATCAAACCCATTTCAGAGGGATTGTTGGCTCACTGATGTATCTCACTGCTTCCAGACCAGACATCCAATTCTCAGTCTGTCTAATAGCAAGATATCAGTCCAATCCCAAAGAATCCCATCTCACTACAACCAAAAGAATACTGAGATACCTGAAGGGAACTCCAAGCCTTGGACTCTATTATCCAAAGTGCTCAGGGTTTGACCTCAAAGGATACTCAGATTCTGATTATGCTGGCTGCAACATGGACATAAAAAGTACCTCAGGGTCCTGTCAATTTTTTGGAGGAAAACTGGTCTGTTGGAGTGCTAAAAAGCAACAATCAGTGGCTATGTCTTCAGCTGAAGCTGAGTATGTTGCTGCTGCAGGATGCTGTGCCAATGTATTATGGATGAAAAGTCAACTCAGTGACTATGACATCCACTACAAAATGGTACCCATCTTCTGTGACAACACTGGTGCCATTGCAATCTCCAACAACCCAGTCCTTCACCAAAGAATCAAACACATTGATATCAGATATCATTTCATCAGGGACCACATAATGAAAGGAGACATAGAGCTTCATTTCATCCCTACTGAATATCAACTTGCTGATATCTTCACCAAACCCTTAGATGAACCTACCTTCAGGAGACTGAAAGCTGAATTGGGAATGCTAGACATTGAAATTCAACAACCTGAAAACCAATCCCAATCTCAGTAATTTTTCCTAAAATGGTTCATCCTCCCTGAACAAAACCTCAAAAATAACCATCTCACTGAGTGAGTAAGACTCATTCAGGGACCCTGACTCTTGATATTGAGCATTGAATGAGTAACTAAATGCACCAACTATTAGTTACTTGAATGTCCTAGGTTGATAAACAGACCAATTAAATATATGAATATATGTCTCTCTATCTTACTGTCAGGGGTCCCTCAAACTTACCTCATCCCACTTGGCATTAAATGCCCCCTCTCACATGAAATATCTTATGGATATTTTATTGTTGCAAAAGTGCACTTTTACTGTGCACTGCAATTGTTCCTTGAAAACCGGGATTTTACTGCGGGTAGTAGAGTTGTGGCATTAAATGTGGAAATTCGAAACGTTTTCAAAAACTAACTTTCCAAATCCATATTTGTGCATAAACTACCCCCTCATCACTCTATAAATACCCCCAAAAAAATCATTAAAAAACACACTAAGTATTTCTGCAACAAAACTCTGTCAAAATACTCTTTCAAACCCAGAAATCTTTGTGTTCTTCAAACCTTTTTCTGAAAAACCTTCTATGTAAACATTTACAAAAGTTTTTCATCACAAACTTGAGAGATTTAAAACTCTTTGACTGTTCTAGTTCAAGATATTTTTTTTCAAAACCCTAAAATCTTTAAATGAAATTGGCTAGAACACAATCTCTTCAGTTTGCATCTCAGTGTGTAGGGGATCTCAGTAATGTTGAATTTAAAACTAACAATGTTATAGGCAATTTTGAATACCCCCAAAATGTCCCAGCCTATAAGGACATAATGAAATTTTTATTCAACTGCCCACTGAAAACGGCCTTTGTTCAGTGTCCTTCTATACTGTACCAAAACCTCCTCAGAGAGTTTTGGGCAACAGTTGTGGCCTATGACCCGACACCCTCAACTAATGAGACAGACCTAAGACCACTCAGGGAGTATCTCATTAAGTTCATTCTTTTTAACGGGGAAAGATCAGTCACCCTGGACTATAAAACTTTTTGTACTTCAACAGGAAAGATCAGCCCAAGACCGATCTGCCACCCACTAGAGACCAAGCAACATCCGCCCTGGTGACAACGAAGGACACCGATAAATCACAATCAGTGCCCTTGGTCCCAACTACTACTCCCCAAGATCCAGATAGAAACATACAACCCGCTGGTAGGGGAGCGCCTTCCACAACGCCCAAGGATGACATTAGCCAATCACAGCCTTTGTCTGAGGGTAAACTGAATGATCCCAAAGACTCAGAGGGAACTTCACAACCTGCTGATAGGGATCTAACTGCCACTGACTTGGCCAAAGGCACTGGGAAACGCCCACCAGTGTCTCAGGGGTCACAGGGGGACAAAGACCCCACCACCAATCCTGACTCCGGAGAAGACACTGGGAAAAACCCATCAGTGTCTGAGGGGTCAAAGACTCAGAGGGATTAATACCACCCGCTGATACGGAACCCATCACCACCACCTTGTTAACTGTTGCTGATGTTACTGATATACTATTTTCTGAAGATGAACTTGCTGACAGTGATGATGAAGTTCTTTCAGCAGGGGAAGACATGGACGCTGAGATTCAACCACATGAACAAGAATCTTAGCCTGATCCCACAAAGCCTGAGGAGTCACAATTCAAGCTGATGGTGCTTCCTCAAACTCTTCATCCTCTGATGAATTCAAGAGGTTTGACAATGTTCTTCCACTAACTGAAAGACAGTTGGTTCAGTGGATCACAAAAGCTTCAAGGTAGCTATATGATGGGGTCACTGACACATTGTGGGATCAACACATTGAAGCTTCTACAAGTTATGCTCATCTAAAGTCCGATGTGCTCACCTTCAATGCCAACACTGATGAACACAGGGAACTTATGTATCAACATCTTCATAGACTAGATGACAACTTGGTCAAATTTCTAAAGCATCTTCAGAGTTATGGGACAAAGATTGATGAAATCAGGGACTCGGTCAAAGAAGACCCAACACTCAACTCAAAAGTGTTGGAGGCTACTGAGACTTACTTGAATAATTCCTCAGACCTCACTGAACTAATCAACATGCTAAATTCTGCCAATCTTTAGGGTCTTCAGTCTTCGGTTTAGTCTCTTTAGGCAACACTAGGTTCCTTGGATGCTCAGGTGACCACTCTGGCTAAGGCATCATCTTCCATGGCTTGGAATCTTGGGCCACGGATGACTGCTTTGGAATTATCTCAGGCTAATCTGGAGAAACAAGTCACCAGTCTTCAGCAGGATACTACTGACATCAAGGCTATGCTCACTGAAACTTATCAAGCCTTCAAAGGTCAAGCCACTGAAACTCCCCCAGTGTCCGAAGCAACTCTTGCTCTCACTCATGTTGCGGCAACAGTTGAGGGGGAGAAGACCGCTGAAGAGACTTCCTCTCACACTGAGGGGGAGCCAGCTCAACCAGTCCCTGTTGTACCAATTTCATCAGTACCACCAACATCATCAACAACAACAACAACAATGACAGTGATCACACCTATAACAACACCACCACCACCTTTGGTAGCAGCATCTTCTTCAGGCCAGGACAAAGGAAAAGACATAATGCAAACTGTTGGGGTATAAAGTCTAAGTACTGCTGAAAGTCAAAGTACTGCTTAATGCTAAAAGTCAAAGTACTGCTTAATGAAGAAAGTCAAAGTCTTGCTCGTCAAAGTACTGATATGCTAAAGGACTGCTATGCAAATCGTTTAAGGATTATTATGTAATTCTAGAATATTCTTAGATTAGAATTAGTTTACTTGTCGTACAAGGATTGTAAACCAACTAGGGTATTCTTTATGCCTATAAAAAGACCCCTAGATTGGCATTAGAGATACGAATGAACTTACATGCACGTACGATATTAGAGTTATTTAGCGATTAGGTTTGTTAGTGAATCTGTATAATAAGCAGGTTCAAAGTTTGGTTTTAATATAATCGTTGAAGTTTAAAGTTATCCTTCTTAGCTTTGTTAAAGTAGATTCCGCATACTTAATAGAGTTATATCAGTGTTTCATTGTTAGTAGTTTTGGATTTATCCAAGGTTGCTAAACCCTTACAAGCTACATAGTTAGTTTGGTCAGAGTATATCGATCCAACACAAACACCACCTGAGCCTGAGAAGATTCCCTATATGATCGGGAACACTGAGTACCTGCTTACCCCACAACAGCTAAGTGCCTACCTTGCAAAGGAAGAGAGGAAAAAGAAACTTGCTGAGGAAGAAAGAAAGAGCAGAGAAGCACTGGTAAAAGTTGTTGCTGAAGAAGCTGAAAACATAGGAATTGATCCTAAGAAGCTTGAAAAGGGTTAGGTAGTACAAAAGTTCAAGGATGCTCAGGCTGCTAAGATGGCTGAAATGAGGAAGCAGTTGGAAGAAAAGAACAAAAGAACTGCAGCCATCAGGAAAGCAAGAATTGATCACTACAACTAGTCAATGACAAATAGAAGGCTGCCTGAGAAAATCACAGATGTCAAAATCATCCCCAAGTCCAAACCACTGGCCATGAATGTTTAAATGGGGGATGACAAAAGACACTTCGAGGTTTATGATCCCCTAAAATTCACTGACTTTGGGATCACTGAATTCGATGAGCTGGGTCCAATAATTGAAAAGAAGCAGCATGCGGTGGTTAAGGAGCTGATGAAAATGCTCTACAAAAGGTATGAAAGACTAAGGGATGCACCAACACAACTGGGGATTCAGCCTGCCTTAACTGCACCACAAGGACCTTAACCACAGTCTTCACATGGAAAAAGAAAGAAGGTTGAGTTCCAGCCTGAGATCAAAGTGCCTGGACTCGAATGCAACAGGGAGCTACCTGAAGGGGTGAAGTTTGTCAACTGTCTTGTGATAGAAAAGCCTGAAAGAGGGCTATTTTTCATTGATGTCAATGGAAACCCAGCATTCCAAAGGTGGAGTGACATTGATTAGGCAGGAGTGGCTACAATGCTGAGCTACATACCAGTGGCCTCTCAAATTCAAACTCCTGCAAATGTCAAGTTCTGTGCTGACTTAAACGCCAAGATAAGAGAGCATCCTGACAGGGAAACACTCATCACAAAGAAAGTCAAGCTTGAAGCACTGGGAATCCATCTAGACTGGCATCATTTTGTTTTATCCTTTTGTACTAGTGATAGGAACCATGTAATGTGATCAATAAAAAATGTATGTTTTGTTAAAATACTTGGTATTCCTTATTGTATTCATTAGTACATTCAGTGTAAGAAGAAGCCATTTGCTCACTTACACTGATCAAACACTTAGGCTATTTGTATATCCAAATAAGGGGAGACTGTTGGGTTCAGGAAATACCCAAACCCCTTAATCTAGGATTTGAATAGAAAATATCCTAAGTGTTTAGTCCATTAAACACTAACAGGTCACTAAGTGCATAGTCTCTCAGTGAGCCATCTTCAGGATACTCAGTATGAGGCGAAGAAGATGTCTCTCCATTCAGTAAGGCGGAACTTAAAGGGTGAAGACTGAGTCAAGAAGAAGATGGTGGATTCAGTGAGTGATGACGATAACTCACTGAATCCCTAAAACTGCTCTCCAGCTACTTAAACTGAAGACAAACTGAAATAGAAGATTGAAGGATGTGAAGACTGAAGAATGAGCGGGACAAGGCGGGATAAGTTTGAATCAGATAAGGTGAAGTCCTTATTAACCAAAGTCAACTTTCCCTGAATGGCAAACGATCAGGTTCAGTGTCATCACTGAACTTTGGAAATCAGTCTTGTCGTTTACCTAAAATAGTCTTTGTAAACAGAGACAAAATACATCAGTATTTTGTCTTCTGTAATTGTCAGTTTGTCACTTAGGAAAGAGTTAAAACTCATACTTGTATAAATAGCATAAGAGATGGAGTTAAAGATTTAAGCTTGTGAATTGTAAAAACACACATACACGCAAGCCATCTTTCACTCCTCCAAATACCACTTAATCTCTGAGATAGCTCAGTGGGTACTTGTAGTTGTGGTCAGACTTAGCCTGAGCTTCGTGAGGAGTTGCACCCTTTTTCATTTCAATCCCAAGTACTATTCCGCAAGTACTTGGGTAATGTATTCTTGTTTGATTCATTTCTAATAAAGAATATTATGTTGAAAAATAATCAGTGTGTTTTACTTACATCTTATCAGTCATAGATTCACTATTAACTTGTTTTTAATACTTAAAACTGTTTTACGATAGTGAATAGGGAACAACAGTCGCTAAAAACATTTATAAAAGCATTCGGTAAAGCTCCAAATATTCTTGTTACTGATCAAGATGAGGCAATGAGAAAGGCTATTAAAGCTGAATTTGTTGGTTCGAAACACAGGCTATGCATGTGGCATGTTACCCAAAAGCTTCCTACAAAGGTATTATCCATCCTTTGTAGTTTCTTTTGATAATGTATATGTTAATTTATTTGTTAAATCATATGTGATTCTTTATAGTCTTAGTTGTTTCTTTTTTATTCACATGTGATAATGCATATGCTTATTCATTTCTTAAACCATTTGTTATATCACATGTGATACTTTGTTTACAGATATGTTCAAAAATCTATGATCACACTGACTTTAAAAAGAAGTTCAATCAAATTGTCTGGAATACGTATATCGGTCCTGAGGAGTTTGAGGGTAAATGGCGAAAGTTAATGGAAGAGTTTAGTTTGCATAATCATAAGTGGTTAACTAAGATGTTTCATATACGTTCATGTTGGATTCCTGCTTATTTTCTTGAGTCCCCTTTATGTGATTTGATAAGGACGACATCTAGGTCTGAGTGTGAGAACTCATTTTCTCTCATTTTACAAATTCAGGTTCAACTCTTATGAATTTTATGAATTGTTTTGAGACGGAAATGGAAAAACAGAGGCATATACAAGAGAGGTTTGATCATAAGTCTATTGATTCTGTTCCTAAGCTTAGAACCTATCTTAAGAATGAACGTCATGCATCAAAGGTTTATACTCGTTCCTGTTCGAGTTGGTTCAAGCAGAGATATTTGTGGGCACATGTTTTGCCAAATAGATACCAAAAGTTTGGTTGAAGGATCAGAGGTGTCTATTATTAAAGAGAATAAAGTTGTTGATGAAGTAATGGAGAAAAAGAAATCTTAGTTGAAAGATAAAGTTAAGAACAAAGGTAAGGATAAAGGTAAGGATAAGGATAAAGATGAAGAAGAAGAGCCAATTAACCTGTTTACAGAGAAAATGGACTTTTTAAGATTTGTTAGTTTTTTAAAAACATTATTCAGTTTTTTTCTTTATCACATGTTACTTGTAACTATGATTTTGATTTTTGTCCATGAAGGTGTTATGAAACAACGAAGATGGATTAGTTGTATGTTCCTGTTAGCTTTTCGTTTGAGTTGGAATATTATGCAGACACATTTTCTGTGTCTTTAAGAATGCCAACATTGAAATGATCCCAAATCAATACATATTGAGGCGTTGGACAAAGAACCTTATACATGCTGGTTTGAAGAATAAAAGGAACAAATATGGTGAGAAGAATGAGATTGTGGAGAATTTTGCAAACTTTGAGGTTTCACAATGGGAAGCTGAGCTAATTGCCACTAAACTTGATACAATTCGAGATATTACCAAGACTTCCGGCAAAATCCGTTGGTCGTTTCAAGTGTGTTTGCAAATAATGTAAATCGTTTCTATCCACTCGTGAGTTCGTGAGGATGCACCTTCACTATCTATCCAGAGACATCTATAAACTCCTTATATTTGACAAACAACTGTTATTAGGGATAACTAATACTGATTTGATTGATTGAATGATACAGTACATTGTACAAATATATAAGATATGACAGAATATTCTAGAGATGGGTCGGAGCCCGATACAACAATGTTACATAATATGAGATACAAGATACGGGCTAACACTCCCTCACAGTCGGAGCAGCAGGACACCGGACGCTGAGACTGGAGCGAAACTCCTCAAACAGACCAGAAGGAAATCGTTTTATGAAAATTTATGCATACTAATAACGTGAAGGAACACGGAGAACCCGTACTTCACCAGTGGCAACCAAGTCTCAAACGAAGTGAATATCAATTTTAATGTGCCTCGTACGCTGATGTTGAAGCACATGACAGGATAAGTATACTGCACTAACATGGTCACAGTAGATAAGCGTAGCGGAAGATAAAGGAGTGTGTAGCTCACGAAGTAGATTCCATAACCAACAAGTCTCGGCAGCAACATTGGCAACCCCACGATACTCTGCTTCTGCACTAGAACGAGAGAGAGTCGGTTGGTGTTTGGAGGACCAAGATAGAATATTATTGCCAAGAAACACATAGTAGCCTGAAGTCGACCTCCTAGTAATAGGGAAACCAGCCCAATCCGCATCAGAATAGGCAACCAATGATATAGTGGAAGAAGCAAATAGTTTTAGCCCATAGTCTAATGTACCCCGGACATATCGTAAAATGCATTTGAGAGCCGATAGATGGGGCTGTCTTGGGTCATGCATGTGAAGGCAAACCTGCTTAACTGCATAAGATATATCTGGGCGTGTAAAAGTGAGATACTGAAGAGAACCGACAAAACTCCGATATAAAGTTGGATCGGAGACTTGATCACCATCATCCCCCAGTTTAGACTCGGTGTCAACAGGGGTCCGACTGGGATTACAATTAACCATGTGTGCTCTATCCAAAACCTCAACAACATATTTCTTCTGAGATAAAAACAACCCTATAACATCACGCCTAACGGATATACCCAAAAAATAATTAAATGAGCCCAGTTCTGTCATAGCAAACTCCTGATGTAATGATCCAATAATCCACTGCAACAAACTCTCAGAGGAAGCTGCAAGAACAATGTCATCAACATATAATAACATGTAAGCATTATCCATCCCTTGTCTGTAGATAAATAAAGATGAATCACAACGACTATGAGAAAACCCAACTCGGGTGATGTACGATGCAAATCGCTGAAACCAAGCCTTAGGCGCCTGTTTGAGCCATATAGAGATCGGTGTAATAGACATACATAACCAGGATACTCAGAGTCCCGAAACCCTGGAGGTTGATGCATATAAACCGTCTCAGATAAATCACCATGTAAGAAAGCATTCTTAAAGTTGATGAATTGGCCAATGTCGAGAAGTGGCTAAGCTTAGAACAGTCTGAATAGTGCCCGGTTTAACCACCATACTAAAAGTCTCATCCACATAAACCCCCTCCAATTGATTACTACCATTCGCCACAAGACGAGCCTTGTAGCGACTAAGAGTACCATTAACCAAATACTTTTGACAAAAAAGCCACATACAACGAATAACATTGGTGTTTGTGGGTTGGGGCACAAGGTTCCAAGTTTCGTTCTTAATAAGTGCAGTGTATTCATCACGCATAGCATTTTGCCAATTTGGATCATTAAACGCATCACGATAAGATTTTGGTAATGGTGAGACCGAAGACACAAGCATGTTTGGATGTACGGTAGCCCGTAGGACGATTTGTACCGACACGATATTGTGTGACCGTGGGATGAATTGAGACAGGGTTTGGGTTGTGAGGAGGGTCTTGGATGATGTGTAGGTGTAGATGCGTAGGTGGTGACAGAGGTGGTGTATGATGTTGGGCGGCGTGTGGTGATGGTGATGGGTCAGGGGTTGCTTCATGTTGGACTGTATTGGGATCATTGGGAAATGGTGTTGTTGGTTCGTGTGTGGGTTGAGGCACAGTGGGTTGTACAACGGGGTGGGATGGAATAAGTGGAGGATTTATATCGGGTGAGTCATCTGAGAAATTATGTTTTGGTGTCGATGATGGTTTTGAAGTGCCATATGGAAAAACTGTTTCATCAAAGGTTACATGGCGAGAGATGATGATTTTATTGGTGTTTAATTCAAGGCAACGATATCCTCGATGATTTGAAGCTTGAACCAAATAGATGGAGGGTGTGGGGCGTGGTTCAAGTTTGTGATTAGGATATAAGTGTGGGTAACATAGGCACCTAAATCTGCGTAAAAGGCTATAATCGGGTTTAGTCCAAATAGGTGGGTGTAAGGGATTTCGTTGGAGATAGCAGTAGATGGTAATATATTAATTAAGTGAACGGCCATATTGAGAGCCTCAACATAAAATGTTGGTGGAAGGTTGGATTGGAAGAGTAAGGTCCGAATGAGGTTATTTATGGTACGAACCATACGTTCGGACTTGCCATTTTGTCGTGATGTTTTCGGGCATGAAAAGCAAAACTAAATGCCATTGTCGGCAAATAGTTTGTGTAAGTTGTGATTGTCAAATTCACTGCCGTGATCACACTGAAAAGACCTGATTTCACACTTAAACTGAGTGTGCACATAGTTGCAAAATAATACAAATTTATACAAAACATCATAATTGTTAATTAACGGATAAATCAAACAAAGTGCAAGTAATGATCCAAAAAAATACATAATATTTGAAACCTGGAAGACTCGGAATTGGTGAAGTCCATACATTTGAGTGAATAATGTCAAAACAAGCATTAACGACAGTATTGGAACTAACAAATGGAATTCTGACGTGTTTGCCAAGCTGGCAAGCATGACAAAGCATGGGAGGCTTTTCCTTATTACAAGAAATGGAATTATTTGAAACGAGATGACGTAACACTTCGCTTCCTGGATGTCCAAGGCGCTGATTCCACGTATATTGACTGACAAGAAGAGCTTGAGGGATGGGGGACGATGCCGTAACAGGGTAAAGGTCGCCCGTGTTATCACATCGGAGAAGCACCCTACGCGTCATGAAATCTTTTACAGAAAAACAAAAGGATCAAATTCAACAGTGCAATCATTATCACAAACAAACTGACGAACATATATTATATTTTTCACAATATGAGGGGTAATAAGTACATTATTCAGGTGAATAGAACGAAAGGGAGTTGGCAAAATACCATGACCCGTATTGGTGACAGGAATAGAATGCCCATCACCAACCGAGACAGATGGATACATGAACGTATTAAAAACATTACTAAGACATTAACTGAAGCATTAAGGTGTGAGCTCGCACCTGTATCCATGTTTCATACGCAGTGGTTGGATCATGGAGCGCCTCGACAGTGAATGCATTGGGTAAAAGTGTTTCATGTCCCGGAGTGACGGTATGTCCAATAGGTGTAATAGCTGGACCGGTTTGGGCTTGTGGTGGTGGGTGAGTAGCAGGTGCGGTGTAAGGAGGGGCTATTAGGCCTGTGTAAATCTGTTGGGTTGAAGTAGGGTGGATCAGTGAGGTAAATTGGGTGGGCGAGTGGTGTAGAGGTGTTGTGGGTAGGTTCGGTTGGTATCCGAACCCGGGTGGGGGTCTAGCAAGGTCTACGGGGTGAGGTTGTTGGGTTGTGTAGGCAGGTGGACTCAAGTATGGTAAAAGGCCAGTGTTATTCGCTACATGTGTTGGGCCTGTAGATATATAATATGCTGAGGGCCCAACTGAGGGTGGTAACAGGCTAGTACTAGTTCCATGTGATCCAACAGTAGGTTTGTTAATATTATTAGTCAAACCCAACTTGCCCAAAATTTGAATTAAGCTGTCCTCAGTGAGTGGTTTTGCTCTAGTGTCGACAGTAGGCAGAGAGGGTTTAACATTGGCATCATGAATAAACTTGCAACCTACTCCATAACGACACGTACCTTTGGCATAATTGTAACACAACCTCCATGATTTAACTTCTGGGTTAGAGGGGTTGTGGGAAATACCTTTGCCGGTCATAAGAACCAAGGGAGAAGACGATGTAGAATCCACGGGAAGTGAAAGAGATTTGGACTTCAACCTCATCTCCTCGGTTATTAGTATGGAATGAGTGGTCCTGAAATCCGGAAAAGGATCCTTGTGATAAATGATTCCACAAACTTGATCATACTTATCCGAAAAGCCCTCGAGGGCATAGTGGACAAGGTCTTCATCATTGATGGTAGCGTCAAGGTTTGCAAGAATCATGGCAATTGACTCGATCTTTTCAAAGTATGCTTCCATGGTTTGATCACCAAGCTTGATTAATCTCAACTCCGCTTTTAGGCATTAGTGTGTGACCTCTTATTGTCTTTGAAAATGTTTGTGACGAGTCACACGCTTGTTTAGCAGTTTGAGGTCGAGCAACCACCAACTTTGCTTGGAGCGTTTCCGAGAGGGTTGTGAAAATCCACGAGAGGACAATTTTGTCCACCTTTATTTCTTCCGGTGTAAGAGGATCGGAGGTGCCCAGTGTGGTGTTGGTTTCAATGTATTTATGCACCTCATACGTATAACATAGTTGTTCAAAGAAAAATACCCATGACTCATAATTCCAATTATCAAGGTCAAGCTTGACGGGGACATGGGTTAGAATATGATGGTGCGTTATAGCAGAAAGCTTTTCAGAGAGTGGTATGATAGGGGTGTTTTATGAACCAGTCATGATGAATAATATTTAGGGTTTATATGACAAGTATAGAGTATACATGTGCACAGGTTTAGGAAGGACATGAAACAAAACAAAAAAAATACCAAGAGGTCGTGACCTTTGCACGATCAATATACACCAAATAAGTGTGGATTTGTGACCTTGTGCACAAATCACCAACGCAAAGAAAGTTGGAAAAAAATGGCCACCGAGGGATTTTTAGGGTTAGGATGGGTGAGATTGTTTGGCTATGATTTCATGTTATTAGGGATAATTGATACTGATTTGATTGATTGAATGATACAGTACATTGTACAAATATATAAGATATGACAGAATATTCTAGAGATGGGCGGAGCCCGATACAACAATGTTACATAATGTGAGATACAAGATACGGGCTAACAACAACGAGTTCGTAGTATCTGTACACTTGATTGTGAAACACTAAACTAGCATAGTCTCCTTTCTATCCCATTTGAAGCTGACTCTAGTGTTCATGATATGTTAGCGTGGATGGACTAGTATGTTTAGGCTCAACGAAAAGTGGACAACATGCATTTTGGAACCCATTAACGGGTGCCTACAAGAAGTTGTCGTCTAACACCTTTATCATTTTCATTATAATATCTTTGACGATGTTTTTGGTTTTTACATTGATTCTTCCAATGATTACAAACTTCTTCATGTGGCTAACCAGGGTACTAGCGGCCGCTTTTATCTATTCCGAAAGATTGGATTCATGGAAACAGATCACATTTTCAGTTGACAGCATTGAATGTGCCTATAACGACTAGTCACCAGCTACTTTCTTTGGACAAAGTCTTTACTTAACTTTAAGGGATCCTTCCTACAGCAAGCAAAGTTTGATTGTTGGTTTTGATGTAAATACGGAAAATTTTATACTTATACAAATTCCAGTTGTTCCAAGTGGTGTAAAAAGGTACTGTGGAAGTTTAGTACTAGTTATCAATGGATGCATTCACATCTTTTTTACATTATATAGTTTCGGGTGATATGATGCTTGGTGATGATTGGGTGAAGGGAGAGCTGTGTAGGATGGATTGTGATGGTGATGGTGATGGTGACGGTGATGATGGTGGGTGGGTGAAGGTGACAGATTTCCCCCTCATTAAGTTACCATATTATCAGTTGACGCAGGATATATGTGTAACGAGGAATGGGAATTGGTTTGCGATTTTGGAGGACGGCAACTCATTTTACAAGATGAATATGAATGACTTTGCAACTAGCTATTGGTGTATTCTTTTGCCGACTTTGGTCTCTAGATTTAGACGAACGATATATGTTGAGACTCTTGTGTTACTGGATACAAAGATGAAGCTAAGATCTCTTTAATGAATCCTAATTGATTTTTCTGTTATGCATACCATGGTATATTGGTTTATCATCTCAGAGTAGGGATCCAGTGAGAAGTAAATTAAAATAAGAAGTGGTGAGAAGTGACCAAAACCACGCATTTGAGATGCAACGACTTGCATTAGATGCATTTCTATTCATATAGATGCAACATCTTGAGTTTCGAAAGTTAATTTGATGTATAGATGGTGCAAATTGATTTTCATGATTTTGACACGTGCAGAGGAACAAAAAACAAGAGAAATCATGAAATGCATCTAATATACATATATGCATCTGATTAAAAGCTAGAAAACATACTATGGTGCTTTATAATGCATCTAAGATTATAGGGATGCATCTAATTTAGCTCGGTGCATCTCGGATTTGCGGTTATAGTTCTTCTTATTCCTTCTTATTTTAAGTAATCTTATTATTTGATCCTAACTCTATCATGTCATTCAAACTACTTATTACCAAGTTTTCAAGTGACTCTAATTAAGTTTCTATTTACGAGTAGTTTTCTAGGTTATCATAGTATTATCAAATCACATTTGTATAACTGTGCCATCTCTTTTTTGCAGAACCGTAATTTCATTCACTTTATAAATTTACAATATCCGAAAGCAATTGCAACAAACATTCCTCAGATCTCAGTATAATGTCTTTGTCTCCAAAAAATTCCCTTTAGTATGTCTGCATTATAAAAGATTTCACTTTTAGTGCCCCATAGCCGTATATCTTCAAAAACATGAAGCAGCACCTCAGTTTCATGTCCGCTTCTGGTACATATAAGAATGATTTCTTTTAGTTGATCTCATATGATGCTTTCATCTGGCAAAACTGCACCTTGTATGACAACAACAATGCCTGATGTGATTATGTAGCCAGCAGTTTCATTGTCCCCTTCTAGTACATTGTCCCTGTTTATAATCTACATGACAATATATGTTCTTTATCATGTTAAAAGCATGATATTGGTCTTTATAAGGTCTAGAATGAATTACATTTTGTCAAATAGCCGGTATTTTTAGTGCATGTTTATCTTGGTGAAAATTACCTTAACATTTCTCCCAATCTTTGCATTCTTGTCTATTATAGCTTTCTTTATATGAGAGCCTTCTCCGATACCAATTGGAACATTCACTTGCTTTGTGTCTGCACCACCAATGCACTCTTTATGTAACCTCTGTTGGCATGAAAACAAAATGACCAACTTTAAGTTTTAAGAAAATAAAAAATTCATTGATAAAGTAATGATGATCATTACCTGATAGATATCTGATCCCATAATTACTGAATCCTGTATCACAGCTCCATCTCCTACCCTCGTTCTTGGACCAATCACTGAACTTCTAATGCGGCATCTCTACTTTTTAAAGACCCATAAAAGATTGCATCAATAAGAAGAAAATGTTGTACTAATATATACATGTGTTACTAGTTTAATGAAAGTTTCATACATTTAAAATGCAACCATCACCGATGACACTATCTGTGATGGCAGCATCGGATACTAAAGACGGAGGCAGATGTCGTGGCAGAGTGTACACTGGAAAATCTCTATCATAAAAACTGCTACCAAGAAGTTAAGTATATGTAGTTAGTTTGTTTCTCTTTGGCTATACATTCTTTTTCGGGTTTTCAGAATTACTGACTTATATTTGATGTTTGTTTTCTTTGTGTTTTCCATATTTGCTTTGTAATATGCTTCGATGCTTCTCACGTCTTCCCAGTATCCAGCAAACCGGTAAGCATGAACCTATCATTGCATCATCGTTAAACCTTTTATAACTATTTAATTATTAGGAATTGTAAAAAATACTAACCTTCAAGCCTAAGGATATTGCACCTGGTATTACTTCATGCTTTAAATCATTTGCTGTTGGGAAAGATTCTTTTAGAAGCTTTATCATAACATGTCTGTTCATCACATATATTCCCATACTAGAAACCGCTTCATTTAAACCACCGTTAAAATTTGCGCCATGAACCTGTTAAAGATATTAACATAAAGTTCTTTGAGAATCAGATTAAAATATGAACAATAACCTTATAAATGTAAACCACTTAACTGATAACGGTGTGACTGGCATTGATTCTGCCTCCTCTTTGAAGCCGGTAACTCGATTGCTAAAATCTACACTGAAACTGCCAAAGCCTGTATTATAATCTCTCATGCTATCTAAAACTGCAACTGTTACATCAGCCTTATTGTTTCTGTGTGCTTCGATAAGTTTTTGATAATCCATCTTGTAAAGATGGTGACCTGGAAGGACCAGAAATTCGGCTGCTGGATGTTGTTCTAATACCCATAAACATCTTCTCATAGCATCTGCAGTTCCCTGCAATCCCAAAAACACCAGAAATTAACCACCGCGTTTATGCACATATCTATATGCAGGGGCACAAAACTTTTATATAGCATTTTGTAGAGAGAAAGAGACAAAAAAAATAATTTGTTAATACTCCGTATAATGTTTCCCCAAAAGAGAATATGTTTTGGCAATAAATATGCCACTCTTTATATGTATTGGAGGAAGCAAGATGGGTTGTCGGGGAAAAGGTGAAAATGGGTTCGGTTTTTAACGGGCCATTTTAATTTTATGGGTGGAAACAGGTTGGGTTGGGTCTATCTGCAATCTGCGAATCCTTTCTTGCTCGTATGTAAGGAAAAGTTCTATAAATAACTAATGCATTAATCATTAATACAAAAGGATTATTACTACCATATATAAACGACGTAAGGAGTTAGGACTCTTAGGAGGTTGTAGACATTTAAAGTTAAATTCTGTTGATATTCAACCCATCAAATGCATTTAAATTTGCTCCCCTTATACCTAGTTAAGTGTTTAGTATTGACCCGTTTCGGATAAAACACAATTTATATGTACACATTTACAATTAAGCTAGTCGAAACTGCCACATTATGTACACACAAAAATAGTTTTGTATTAAAATGTGATTAATGTATAACCTGGAACCAGTTATTATCTTCTGGACTTTGATAAGCTGCAATGACTTCAAGAAATTCATGATTTGCTAATAATCCACCAGAGTAAGCTCTTGAAAGATGCGAGTTTAATGAAGTGGAATTAAACTGTGTGAGAGCGTATATCTTCGTTATATTACTATTGATGCAATTACTTATAACTGCATCAATAAGCCTATAACTTCCCGCAATAGGAATAGCACCTTCTGATCTTCTCTTTGTCAATGGATATAATCTCGACTGCTGTGACGCTTCTCCAAACACCACCGCAGCAACACTCTAAAAACATTTCATATTAGTATATCTTAAGAAAAACAAGAAATGTTATGATCATTAGTTATATAATGCAGATAAAAGGAGACCTGGTTGGCCGGTAAAAAAGGCGGAAACTGGCATTCGGGTTTGTGATGGGAACTTGTTATGGAGATTGTTGAAGGGAGTCTACTGAATGTTGGTTTTTCATAGGGTTTCAGCTTTACATTTACAAAGGTCTGAAAAGTGACTAGTGACATTATAATGACAGAATAGGAAAGTTTAGAGGTGATAACGAAGATGATAATGATGATTTTGAGACTAGTTTACATTATTTTTATATATTAAGATTTGGATTTATAGCCCACTTTGGGTTTCATAGGTTTAGTTTTATCTTAAAAAGCAAAAGCATTTGGGTTTCTTGTTGTTGATGGATGTTGCAGAGAGAATTCCTTTTAAAGGTTTCGTATGTTCCTCACAATATTGACCAAGCATGGTATAATTCCTTTTAAAGGTTTCTTGACAGAAATGACCAAGCATGGTATAATTCCTTTTAAGGTTTCTTTCCTCACAAAAATGTTTGATTGGAAACTTAAACCAACTAGATGTGTTTCTTTATATGTTAAAACTAGGGTAAACATGTGCATAGCGACGAAATTTATAGCGGTAAATAATTATACTTGCGATATTTAATTAAGTTTTTCATGTAATATACGATAATTCAGCTACATGAATATTTTTTAAAATGTATTATAAAAACATTTAGTGAAACTGAAAATAAAAATAACTTTTTTTAATCGTGTATCGAACCAACAACATTTAGTAGGATATTAATTTGAAATTAAAACTATGAGTTTGTCTAACTCTAAGATCACGACACATAGCAAATATATTTTCTCTTGAGATATTGTTAAGATTAAGATAAAAATTTCATACGAAAAGTAGGTTTTGTTTAAAAGTCAAAAATTTAGATCTGTGTATAACAAGTTACAGTATTTATGTTACTATGTTTAGTAGGAAATTAAAGTTTATATGAAGATGCTGCCCATACCCGTCACAGGGTCAACATGTTATAGCTAGATAGTCATTATCATGTAACACAATGTTTGAAGGACTATGAAAACATAATTCGAACTCTAACATCCGGTTAATGTTACATGTGGCTCACTTGTATGCCGCCATCGCCAGAAACAAGTTAAATATGTTTGCATTATAGATAGATAATCATTAGTTAATTGATTACATTGTAGTTTAGATATAGTGGAATGTGCATTTTGAAGTTGGTTTTGAGGAAAGTGGAAATAAGATAAAGGTGGAACCAATATAAATTCTTGTGACAACAATTTACCTGTCTTCATCTATTTGATACTTTTGCATATAAATGAGTCAGTATTTTGTGAATTGCTATTTTGTTAACTAGAATCAAACCCCTACAGCCACACAAACCCCACCTAAAAAAAAAAAAAAAAAAAAAAAAAAAAAAAAAAAAAAAAAAAAGTACTTCAAAAGCGTTCATTAGCATAAATATGTGATTGTGCGTCGTAAATGACTGTGTTGGATATATATTGAAGAAAACAGGTTTTTATATCATTTTGTTACACTAGTGATAATAACCAACACATGACACAACACGTGTTTTGTCTGGAAGACTCAACGACGTGTCCACCTTATTAGCATCACTCATGTATGACGCGTCTTAGGTGCTTTGGGAGAAAACTCGGTCGTTCAGATGACCGAATTGTGGAAGTTGTTGTATGTTGGTTTTGGTGAGGTATATTTGTGTTTAAGTGGGTATGTTTTGGTGGTGATGTTAGTTGTATTATTATTGTGAAGTTGGTTGAGGAAAAAGAACCTGATATATTGCTGAATTAACGAAGATAATCGCGGTCATTATTTTTACAACCTTTATGATAAATGAAACCATTTCTTAACCTTAAATAATTTGAAAGAAAACTAACTAATTTTGACAACAATTCTAAATTGACACTCGTACGTCTAGTGTGGAGATTAAAATATAGCTTCTTCTAGCTTTAGTGTTGGGCCAGGTGGGTGACTAGAATAGACTAGATTTGCTATTGCTATCATCGGCTTTAGTGTCAAAGGGCATCATTTTGTAAGCCCATATGTTACAAGACTAAATTCATTATTGCAAGCTCATTTAAGTTTGTATAATTTCAAGCTCATAACACTAGAGTGGACCTTATCTATACTACATACAGTAAAACCTCTATAAATTAATGATGTTGGGACCGAAATATTTTATTAATTTAACAAGATATTATTATATCGATAAATTAATAATTTATTAATTTATAAATAATACCGAAATTTAAATATGGTTAAAAATAATTTATTAATTTAATAAGATACATACGTATTACATATTTGAAGACCATGATATTCATCCATGACACCAAGAAATAATAATGTACATATAAACATAACACGTATCCAGTTAAATTAATAAGTTATTCTTGTTTGTACCAAGATACATATTACTTATCTAGCAAGAAATAATGTATTATATATCCAAGGTACTGTACGTACGTTTAATCCGTGTAAAGTGGCCATAGAAAAATTTAAAAATCACGTCATCTATGGCTCCGAATCTCAAAGGTGTTCAAAAATCAACCATTACTAATCAACAACAAAAATTGTTATGTGAGTATAAGAGAGATCACCAAAGATGTAAAAATGGTAACAAACACACAACAAATTTCTTTACACCCAGCCAACCACCCCTTGGTGTATCTTTTATTATAACAAGTCAAGAAGATAAGTCTCCAAACGGATGCTTATCAAACAATACAAAGACAAGATTGATCTCTACTAGGTAGACACCAATCAACCTTACTACAATATCACTCAGTCACTCAAACAACAAAGATCAAATGTGATTGATCTTTAGAACAATACTAACAACTGATATCAAAGTGATATCACTAACAAAAGAATACCAGACAGTGTGTGTAAACGAGAGAGAATAATCAGATGAAGAAGATGAGTTATCAAACCCTAGAAGAGGGTTGAGTATATATAAGCTGATGTTACATATCAGCCCTTCAAGATATCTTCATTATCAAAACAGCTCTAAACTTGCTTTAGTACAAATGAAGTCTCCAACTTGGCATCATTAGTCCTTGTACTTCTAACATCCCCTCTCAAGTTGATAGACTTCAACCTTGATCAACAACATAATCCTTAGCCTGTTTGCCTCTTCTATCAACATCACAATCCTTTGCCTGCTTGCCTCCATTGAGAGATCCTGCAAACATGTCAACCAAACCAAGTTTTTTGCACAATACACAATGTTGCTTTTGACCAAGACACTTGGTAAAAATATCTGCAATCTGCATGCTAGTATGAATTTTAACAGTCTTAATCACACCTGCAGAAACTTTTTCTCTTACCAAATGTATATCCAACTCAAAATGTTTAGTTTTCTCATGGAAAACTGGGTTAGCAGCAATCTGTATAGCAGCACTATTATCACAAAAAACATCCACAGGCAATAAGCCTTTAATACCAAGACTACTTAACAAATTGCTCAACCAAATAACTTCACAAGTAGTAGAAGCTAAGCTTCTATATTCAGCTTCAGCTGAGCTTCTAGACAAAGTAGATTGTTTCTTACTTTTCCAGGAAATAAGAGAATCACCCAGAAAAACACTAAATCCAGTAACAGATCTTCTAGTTATAGGACACTTTGCCCAGTCTGCATCAGCATAAGCTCTAAGTTTAAGATCAGAAACTTTGTTGAATTGTAAACCAGAACCAGGAGAACCCTTAAGATATTTCAAAACTCTTAAAGCAGCCTTAAGATGAGACTGAAAAGGCTTATGCATATGTTGACTAAGACAATGTACATCATAACTAATATCTGGCCTAGTATTAGTCAGATATATCAACTTTCCCACCAATTTTTGATAGTTAGTAACATTGTGTAAAACCTTATCAGTATCACTTTCAATACAACTTAACACAGAATTCTCAGGCAAAGGAGTATCCACAGGTTTAGCAGCTAACAACCCATACTCATATAATAATTCCATACAATATTTTCTTTGTGTCATACACACACCTCTTTCATTTTTCAAACTTCAATACCAAGAAAATATTTCAACTCACCCAAATCCTTAATCATAAACTTGGTACTCAAAAATAGTTTAAACTTTTTAATTTCATCTTCATTGTTACCAGTTATGACAATATCATCAACATACACAAGCAAAGCAACAAACATGTTATCTTTCTGTTTAATATACAGAGAATAGTCAAATTTGCTTTGAACAAACCCATGTTCAATCAAGGCAGTGGTAAGTTTAGCATTCCACTGTCTTGGAGCTTGCTTAAGACCATACAAAGATTTATTAAGTTTGCAAACTTTATTATCATCACCACCATTAAAACCCTTTGGTAATACCATATAAACATCTTCATCTAAATCACCATACAGAAAGGCATTGTTAACATCCAGTTGATATAATGGCCAATTCATATTAACAGCAATACTAATTAAGCATCTCACAGTAACCATTTTAACAACTGGGCTAAAAGTTTCATCATAATCAAAGCCTTCTCTTTGATTAAAACCTTTTGCAACTAATCTAGCCTTATATCTATCAATCTCACCAGTAGACTTGTATTTTATTTTCCAAATCCACTTATACCCAATGGCATGTCTACCAAGAGGTAAAGTACATTCAGTCCATGTATTATTTCTATTTAAAGCCTCAATTTCATTATTCATAGCTTCAGACCAATTAGAATCTTTGACAGCTTCCTCATAAGTTTTAGGTTCAACAGATTTATTAAGAGTAGAAGCAAAGCACATATTATTACTGTTAAGACCTCTATAGCAAACATATTTTTCAATACCATATCTGACTTTAGAACTCATCACATAATCATTGAACCTAACAGGAGTTTTAGTCTCTCTACCAGACCTTCTTATAACAGGTGTCTGCACATCATCATTTTCAAATAAAGATTGAGTTGTTATGTTTTCAGAATTATGTTCAGGAATGGGACTGCCCTCAGACCAGTATTGGTCATCAACTTGGGTTGCAGAATGCACATCTTCATGATACAAATGAGTAGTATCTGAGTCTACTGTATCAAATGAAGATGACAAACTACCTTCCACAACTGATGTATCTTCCCCTTCATCCTTGGGACTTTGAGACTTAATACTATCAAAAAACTTCAAGTGATCTACTTCATTTGCATTTTCTGCATCAGTGATATCACAGGTTTTCATTTTAAGTGGAAAAATGTTTTCATAAAATTTCACATCTCTAGCAAAAAATACATTTATGGTATCTAAACTTAAAAGTTTATATGCCTTTTTAGTAGTAGAAAAACCCAAGAGAACACATTTTTCAGACCTATAAGACATTTTATCATGATTGTTCAAAATAGTAGCAAAACAAAGACATCCAAAAGACCTCAAATGGGAAAGATTTGGTTTCTTTTTATATAACAACTCATAGGGACATTTACCATGTAAGACAGATGATGGCAGCCTGTTTATAAGATATACAGCAGTTAGAACACAATCAGACCAAAACTTTAAAGGAATCCCCCCTTGAAACATAAGACTCCTTGCAACATTGAGCAAGTGTCTATGTTTCCTTTCAGCAATCCCATTCTGCTGAGGTGTATGGACACATGAAGTTTGATGAATAATTCCAAGATCAGAAAACATATCATTCATTTTCTTATTAACAAATTCAGTTCCATTATCTGATCTTATAGTTTTTATTTTTAAATCAAATTGATTCAGAATCAAGTGAATGAAACTACAGAAAACACCAAAAACTTCATCCTTAGTTTTGACTAAGTATATCCATACAGCTCTAGAAAAATCATCAACAATGGTCAAAAAATATTTGTATCCTTCTCTGCTTGTAACTCTATAAGGGCCCCATAAGTCAAGATGAATAAGATCACCAATATTCTGTGACTTATGATCAGACAAGGGAAAAGGTTCCCTTGTTTGTTTTGCCCTATGACAGATTTCACAAACAGAGATAGTAGAATTCTTGGAAATACCAAGATCCTTTTGAAGAACAGATAGAACAGGATCAGCAGGGTGACCCAATCTATTATGCCAAGTAAGTTTAGACACATTATAAGATATAACCATATTGCACTGACCTAAAGACAAATTAGGCTGCATGTCAAACAAGTAAAGACCATCAGACTGACTACCAGTCCCCAGAACAATCTCCCTTTTCCAATCCTGAATATAACATTTATCCTCATCAAAACCAACAAACAACTTACTATCTCTAATAAGCTTATTAACAGATAAAAGGCTCACACAATATCCAGGAACAACCAACACATCATAAAGAGTAACATTATTAGTCAACTTCAAATTTCCAACATGACTAATAGTGGCAAGAGTCCCATTAGGATGACCAACAGTAATTTTAAGACTAGTAATATCCACAACATTGGTCATACCAATAGTAGAAACAGTTAGGTGCTGATTAGCACCTGAGTCAATGATCCAACCCAAAGAGATAGTACTAACAGACAGACTAGAATTAGCATAAAAATATCTAGAAAAGTTAACATTAAACCAGACATTTCCATTAAAGAAAGAAGCTCTACCTGCCATATTAGCATGTATGCTTCCAGAAGGAGTTTCACTAATCAAGGATAACAACTTCTTCATCTGTTCAGAAGTAAAACCAGAAGAGTTGCCAGCAGATGAAGAAGTATACTTTTTCTCATTTTGTTTAACATCAGTATTAGCAGTATAGTTTTGTTTAAAAACATTTTGCTTATTAACAGGATTATTGTTTTTAACAAAACCAGGAGGAAACCCAATCAACTCATAGCATCTGTCAATAGTGTGTCCAATCTTACCACAGTTCTTACAATTCAGATTAGGATTAGGACCTCTATTAGCAGTATTAGAACTAGAATTAGTGCCCCTAGTGTTATTATTATTAAACACTCTTCTATTGTTATTAAAAGACTTAGCAGCAAAAGAAGAAGCATTAAGTTTAGACTCAGAAACACTAGAGGACTCAGGAATCTCTCTGTGGGACTCCTCCCTAGATACAACAGCATAAGCATCTTTGACCTCAGGAAGAGGATCTCTAGTTAACAAAGCAGTTATCACAGGTTGATAACAGTCATCAAGACCCATAAGAAACTGCATCAGTTTCATTAACTGTTGATGCAGAACTAACTCAGTACTAGCATCACAAGTACATTTATGCTCACAAGTACATTTAGGCAATTTAGTGAGAGAATCAAATTCTCTCCATAAGGAATTGAGCCTATGATAATAATCAGCAACAGAACTACCACCTTGTTTAACAGAATTAATCTTTTGTAACAGATTATATATCACAGAACCATCAACTTTATCATAAGTTTCTTTTAACTCTTGCCAAACAGAAGCAGCATTCTCAGAATAAACCAATCCCATATAAACATCATGAGAAACAGAATTCATTATCCAAGTCAAGACTATAGCATTACATCTATCCCATTGAGCAGACAAAACATCACTAGTAGTAAACAACTCCTTAAGACAAGTACCATCCACAAAACTATACTTATTCCTAGCTTGCAAAGCCAATTTCATAGCACCAAACCAGATTCTATAATTTTCAGTTCCAAGAAGTTTAAATGGAATAAGAGCAGTTCCACTATTATCATTAGTTTGAATATGAAGAGGATTACCAGCATCAAGATTACTAATTAACACTTGAATATTACTACCACTAGGTTCATCTTCAATAGCCATAATAACGAGTTAACAAGAACAAACAACAAAAAAACAAATAACAAGAACAAACAGAACAAAACAGTAAGAATAACACAAATAACCACAATAATCAGAACCAACAAGATCAACAAACAACCAGAACTAAACAACTCAATCAACTTCCAAGACTGCCCAATTCCTATCCTCCTTCGACTTAGACACAACAATAAACTGAATAATAAAGAAAAACAAACTCACACCCAAGATCAACCAAGAACCAGCCAGAAGACTGGGAACAGCCAGAGCAGGTATTCGTACCAATCAAGTTGGCAGATCAAGGAGTTAACTGTCCCGTTTGCACCTTCTAGACTAAGTTAATGTTGTCTTAAGAGATAGATGATACTTACAGTGATGAATAGAAATAAGAATTGACCAAGAATGGGCCCAAGAACACCAGGGAACAAAATCCCCAAACAACCAGAAATTAGGGTTTCAAGAACCCTAATCAAGAATCCCACAAGAATCACCAGATCTAGCCTGATTAGACTAAATCAACCACGGCCGTTAAGAAAACAGGCTCAATTAACCGATAACACCGTCAATTGCAAAAACCCCCAAAATATTGTACGAAACCCTAGAAACCCTAGAATCTCAAAACCACCATATCAGAACCGTGAGCTCTGATACCATGTAAAAATGGTAACAAACACACAACAAACTTCTTTACACCCAGCCAACCACCCCTTGGTGTATCTTTTATTATAACAAGTCAAGAAGATAAGTCTTCAAACGGATGCTTACCAAACAATACAAAGACAAGATTGATCTCTACTAGGTAGACACCAATCAACCTTACTACAATATCACTCAGTCACTCAAACAACAAAGATCAAATGTGATTGATCTTTAGAACAATACTAACAACTGATATCAAAGTGATATCACTAACAAAAGCATACCAGACAGTGTGTGTAAACGAGAGAGAATAATCAAATGAAGAAGATGAGTTATCAAACCCTAGAAGAGGGTTGAGTATATATAAGCTGATGTTACATATCAGCCCTTCAAGATATCTTCATTATCAAAACAGCTCTAAACTTGCTTTAGTACAAATGAAGTCTCCAACTTGACATCATTAGTCCTTGTACTTCTAACAGATGCACTCAACAAGATTTGGTACAGTGGGTTGACAAAACTTTCAATTTGAAAGTTAGTCAAGGAACAATATCAAACACTCTCAAGCGATCATCAGAGTTCCTATCAACTGACTTTAACAAAAGTGGATCTTCCAAGCGTCAAAAACCAGCCAAGTACCCGGACATGGAGAAAGTTGTTTATGAATGGTTTCTCCAACATCAAGAGCGGGTGAATATAACAGGAGAGCTAATCATAGAGAAGGCGGTTGAGGCGTTGAAGGTTTTGCATCCCCATGATCTTTCAGAGTATAAACTATCACAAGGTTGGCTTGAGAAATTCAAGTTAAGGCATGGTATCAAATCATATCGCCGTTTCGGAGAAAGTGGCTCAGTCGACACACATGACATGGAGAAGAAATTGGAGGCTATAAGGGAAAAAATTGATCAATTTCCTATGAAAGATGTTTTTAATATGGATGAAACTTGTTTGTTTTATAGGTTACAAGCTGACCATTCACTTGCAACAAAACAACTTGAAGGTAAGAAACATGACATTGAAAGGCTTACAATTGTTATTTGTTGCAATGAGGATGGCTCGGAAAAAATTCCTCTATGGATCATTGGTAAGTATGCAAAGCCACGTTGTTTTAAAAATATCAACATTAATAGCCTAGACTGTGAATACCGTGCCAACAAAAGAGCATGGATGACTGGGTTGCTTTTTGAAGAATATGTTCGTTGGATGGATGAACAAATGCACGGTCGAAAAATTCTCTTGGTAGTGGATAATTGTCCAGCTCATTCAAATAATATCCCAGGGTTACAAAACATCGAGTTGTTTTTTCTACCTCCAAACATGACTTCAAAAATTCAACCATGTGATGCTGGGATAATTAGGTCCTTTAACATGTACTACCGTAAAAGGTTTTACCTTAAGATTTGGAAGGTTATGAGTTGGACATTTCTTCTCTGGAAAAGATTAATGTTTTGGATGCTATCAATTTGGCCGTCTCATCTTGGAGAAATGTGCAACAAGAGGCCATAGCCAATTGCTTTCGACACTGCAAAATTCGTTCAGTGAATCCAACTGGTTCAAGTGATTTAAATGATGAAAATTCTCGAGAAGGCATACGTGAGCTTGAGAACTTGATTACGGGTATGCATAATCGGCACAAAATGGATGTGAATCACCTGCTAGATTATCCTGGTGAAAATAATGAATGTTACAAGGTTCAAGACATTGAAGAAATTGTGGCGGATACCATTCAAAATCAAGTCGATGATGAAGTTGAGAATGATTCAATAGCTTTGGAACCGGTCACTCGAAAAGAAGCATTGCAAGCGGCAACAACTCTTCATAACTTTTTGTTGCAATACGAGAATACAACGCCCCAACTCTTGAGTGCAATAGGTAGATTTAAAGATGAACTCAATAAAGATTTGAAGTTCAAGAAAAAGCAAGTGACTATAGATTCATTTTTTACTAATCAATCTTAGAATTTTGAAGTGAATCACATTTATATGTATGAAATGTTTTAGTAATTATTAATTTATAGTTTTGTTGGGACCAATATATATATACATTGGGGTTTCAAAAAAATTATTATCTTATTATTTTATCGATTGATGTTCAAATTTGCACTGGTCCCAAGTTGGGACCGGGCAAATTATTAATTTTATCGAGGTTATTAATTTATCGAGTATTAATTTAAAGAGGTTTTACTGTATAATGTACGAAAGCACCTAACTCTTAATTTTAAGACGTATAAGATAAGAAGCATAATGTACATCACTTTAATGCATATTCTCACTCTTAATTTTCAGACTTACAAGACATGAAGCATAATGTACACCTTTTTAATGCACATATTAAAAAGACAAAACACCAATTTAATGTTATTAATGTAGTCAAAATATTTAATGTAGTCAATTAAATAACTGTTCAATAAATACAATTAACGCAATTATTAAAACACCCCTTACATAAAAAATACAAATTATCAAGCATATTGTACAACCAACTTAAACACAATTCCTGCATTAAATGTCCCTAATACAAATAATAAAACACATTATACCAATATCCTGTAACAACGCGCATTTTTCGGGTTACTTTTCATATTTTTGAAAAGTTACTATTCACTTTTACTATTCACTTTCACTATTCATCCGTAAAAATTTTATTTCACATTCTCGTAAGATAAATTATTTTAGTAATGACCCGAGAGTTCGACAATCGTTAGATCATTTTCGCAAAAGTTATTAAGAAAACATCGTTTTAAAGTTTCATTTTGGTTGGAACACCATTTCAACATCCCACGCATAACGAAAATCAACTCTGACAATTTTCCTCACATTAGATTAATTTTTAGATCACTCATAATTAATTTGAGAATTTTTAAGATTTCATTTTTAAAATGTTACCAAATAAACCCTGTGCCGTACGAGACTAAACTTACGTTTTAAACAATTCTACTTAGATCCAGACTTAACGATTCCTGCACTGTGTTTCTAATATGTTTTTGACATTTTACATTTTTTGGAAAATTCAAACATATTTCCCTCCTCCTTTGACCATAAAGAAATTAACCTTGTACGTTCTACATTTTTGCTTAAATCGCGTAACTTTTAGACTTCACGTATAACTATAAAGTTATCCCGCGTATGACGAAAACCACATTTTGACATCTCATATCACTTTTAGACTAATTTTAGTCTACTCTAAATAAATCCACGGTCGTTTCCCTGAAATTTCGTTCTTTTCTGATAAATTGCGAATTACGCGTTTTTGACCCGTATTTCCAGTTTTAAGCAGCGTTTTTGCACCCAATGAGAATTATCACCCATTTTATATTTTTAGATGGAGTATAATGATGAGTTTAATCATTCCTATAAGTTTCATATTTTTACGATACCCGGTTTTATGTTTTATGGCTTAACGGCTTACAGTTAGCGATTAACGGAACCAAAACTCACTCCGTAACCAAGATAATTGTTAGGAATTAGAAATTCCAGGTATTAAAGAGTCGGTCACCTCAAGCATATGTAATCATTAGGAAGCTCGTAGTCGTAGTTCTTTTTAGTTAAGTAGTATTTAGTTAAGTAACACCGTGGAGGACGGACGGGTCTTTACCCACTGTATGCCTGATCCACAGCCCGAGGTGTGGCGATTTATGTAAGACTATAAATAATCTCTACCTTCCAAGGTAGAGATTTGGAGCTTATAATAATATCTTTCACTTTCTCTCACTAAGTTCCCTAAACCTCTAACTTTCTCTCTCTAGAATTCCACTTATACGCCCACTTTGTGTTATAGTTTGATGTGTAAGTGAAAACCAATATCTTACAATTGGTATCAAGAGCCATGGTTAGATCATATCTTGCACATCTTTGGATTTCTAGTGGTTTTTAGGTGGTTTTTGAGTTTGAAAAAGTTTAGTGGTTTGTGCATCATTTGGTTGATTTCTTGTGTTAAAGCTTGGATTTTGTTAGTACTTTTATATTTAGAATCATCACAAGTGTTTAGGTTTTCATTTGGTAAGCGTGAATCATCTTGGTTGGGTTGTTTTTGGATTGAAAAGTGATGTTTATGTGGTTTTTCTTGCTAGCGACTTGATATACGGATCTCTTTCTTCGAAGCGACTTGCTTCACAATTTTGTAGCGAGTTACAGTTTTGGAGCTAGCGACTTAGACCTAGCGATTAACAGTACAAGTAGTGGACTCTCCACTACGGGTAGCGACTTGGTGGTAGCGACTTGGTCTGTAGCGAGTTGCTCTTTAGCGACTTGAATCTTTAGCGACTTGAGTAGCGAATTGCTGCTAAAATTTTGCTAGCGACTTGAGGCTTAGCGAGTTACTACTTAGCGACTTGCATTTGTCTAGCGACTTGGGACTTTAGCGACTTGGGGGTGTAGCGAATTAGGTGTTAGCGACTTGGTGAATTATTTTCTTAGCGACTTGGATTGTAGCGAGTTGTTATATAGCGACTTGGAACTTTAGCGACTTGGTTCAAGGGTTATAGCGACTTGGTTGACTTTTAGGAAGAAGAGGTTTGACCAAAGTTGACTTTTTACGTCAAAACTTCAAACGGCCATAACTTTTGATCCGTAACTCCGTTTTCAGCGAAATACTTGTCAAAACGACCGGAACAGCCTGAATATTGTGAGGTTTCACCACGATGTCGTGAAACTAATTTTTCGAGGCCCAAATCCTCTCCGAAAGGAAGTTATTGAGCTTTTAAGTTTTTAGACCTAAATTTCTCCATAAAATCGTGCAACAACCAACCCAAATCACAACCAAACAACATCTCTGCTTATCCCACAAACAATCATAAGACCTAACACACAATTGTCTATCATTGTGTCGATCCATCAGTCATCTTAACACATTCCATTGGTCATTGCTTAACGGTTTGGTCTTGATTTTAGTAAAATCCCGCGAAAGATTCTAGACTTGTAAAATCCCGTGCATTCTACCACATCATGTCTTACTCTACTGACCCAGTGATTTCAAAAGTGCTTAAATTGTATGATGCTGTGGACAATAATGTTAATGAATGCTACACTGAACGATTAAAGATGTTTGAATTAAACAATGAGGATGTGAGATCTTCTTGTTCTGAGTACAATGAGAATGAATTGCACCTGCTACAGAATGCCATGCAAATGGAATGCAGCATTGAGCCCTATCAACTACTTCATCTGCACCTCATACAGTTGTTATCCATAGCTGGGGATCGAACATGTAGTGCTCTTTTCCGCCAGGACTTACCTACATTGACAAGAAGCTTGCTGTTGAACTTAGAGCATTTAAAGCTGCAACTTACCAATGAAGAAGTTCAAAAGGATGGTTCCAGTGCAGCTCTTCAAGTAATTTACAAACAATTTCAGCCATTCATCAGTGGGGAATATTCAGCAGATTACGATCAACACTTGACTGGAATTTCCTTCAAAAAACATACTGGAATGGAAATTCAGGAATTCATTGAGACATTTATCCAACTCATGGATAATGTGAAAAAGTACATTGAGGAATCTGCACAAAAGGATGAAAAAGTGAATGAGTGTCAGGTGCAGTTGAGAGATTGTTGTGATAAGTTGGGTAATGTATCTGTGGAAGAATCGGGTGTTGCTGAATGCAGAATGTTAGAGAAAACAAATAATGATGAGTCGGACAATGCTAAAATAGAATCTTCATGCTCATGTTCACAAGAGAGAGAGGTGCACCAGTCACAACCCGTGCAAGCTAATGAAAAGGAATGCTACATAGAAGCTTCGGATGTACCCAAGATAGAGATGCACCGGCCACAACCTGTGCACGTTAATGCAGAGGAAAGTTGCATGAAAGTTTCTGCAGTACCTAGGTATGCATCTTCTTCTCAAAATGATGATTATGAATTGCATGAATACACTGCATTTGTGCCTGATGATTCCTTGACCACTGAACTCAATACCTATAAGGATCAAGTTGCCATATACGAACAGCGTGCTAAGTTTGAACTTACCACTCGTGAGCAGGAGATGGTATCCAAATGCATACGATTATTAGAAAAATTAATTTTAGAGAAGAAGTATTAAAACAAGAGTTAAACTCCTTACAAGAAATGCTTTCCAAAACTGCTAAGCAAAAACACGAACTTCAAGAAAATGTTAAAATGCTTAAGCAAGAATTCAAGGCTAAGGAATCAAAACTTTTGAATGATTTTTCCAATCTAAAAACTTTGAAAAACAAGCTTGAAAATAAGTTGTACGTACAAGGGAATACCATTCAAACTGCTCACATGATCACTAAGCATCGAGTCTTAAGCGATAAGCATAGCATTCCCCTTGTTGAGGAACCAAATCCAGAGGTAATTAAAAAGGCTAGAAATGCTCATAAGGTGCTTTATGATGGTAATGAAATCCTTAAGCCTAGGCAGAAACCTAGTTGCGTTGAGTGCACTGAGGAAGATAAGAAATCTGATGAAGTCACTAGGGAGAAAATGAATAAGAAGTTAGAAGATCCTGAGTGTAAAAAGAATAACATAACGATCAAACCCCATAATTACACTAAAGAAAATTGGATCTCCTTGAACAAGTTTAAGCCTCAGACTCTATTAACCCCTGAACAAGTGTTCTGGAAAAAGGATTTAGATAAGCAAAAAGCAGAGAATCTTGTTGTAACAAACCCTCCCCTTAGGAAAATGCCTAGAGCGACTGTGTATCCTCCGAATACACCAATGCATCTTGTTCCTAGAACAATTGCCACTAAAAGCAAGACCTTAATTAGTCAATATGTTATCTTTCAACTATTTGTTGATTTTGAGAAAACTTGCAAGAAAAGGATCACACCCACTGGTATTACTGAAGGAGAAAGGGGTTTTGAGCAAACTAAAGAATGTTATTTAACTGAAGTCATGCCTTTCTTTAAACAACTAAAAGATCATTTTGAGAGTCTTAAAAAAGGAATGAATTCAGACATTAAAGAAATGGAAAAGGAATTTGATGCAATGATTGTTGAGGTTAGTGATTATGAGAGAGAATTAAAATATAATGAGATTGAGAGAAAGAACTTGCATACACTGAATGAGAATCTGATTTCTGAATGTATTGCTCAAGATGTGGTTTTCACTGCTACAAATTGTTCCATTAATGCTTCTCAATTTCATGAATTATCTGTTGCTCTGAAAGTCTCCCATGATCGTGTCATTGAGCTTGAAACAACAAATTCAAAATTGCATGAGAAAATAGAACAGGATGATCATGATAACTTGGTCAAACATTATTCTAAATTAGAAGTTGAACATCTTGCTTTGCAATTAAAACATCAACATCTCAAAGAAAATGTTAAAACCTCAAATATCAAGACATCCTCTTATGCTCCTGAGTTGGATGCAGTTTTTGAAATTAGCAAACGTGATGAACAAATTCGAGCTCATTATAACACGATCAAAAGATTGAAAGCCCAAATTTCACAACTGAAAGGTGAAAAGAAGGATGTGACTGGTTCCCATATGCCTCTTCCTTTAGATTCTCAGAATTTCCAACTTCAAAACATAATTGATAACTTGCAAAAGGAAAATGATTGTTTTAAAGCTGAAATTTCAAAGGTTAATGATCAAAACAAAGAGTTATGTGATTCATTTAAAGTTAATCATGATAAACAAATTGAAAAGATAACTTCTTTACTTAACGATATTGAGAATTTGAAGCGTGAGGTGAAAGGAAAGTTGCCAATCCCAAATTGCAAATACTCTGTTCCTAAGGTTTCTGCTTGTGATAAATATGCTATCGATATGTTATATATTCCCCCGCCCATTAGGAATAATGAACTTGCACATAAAGCATATCTCTCATACCTTAAGGACAGTTTGAAGGGTCTCCGTGAGATTGTTGAAGATGAAAGATTAGAAAAACCTTTGGATAGTACTATAGCCTATGCCTGCATGGATGCCAAACGATCTCAGGAACTCTTAGAGTATGTAATTGTCACAAGTCCGAAATCTAGCAATAGGCGAGATAGAATAGTTGTGCCTTGTTCTATGCCTAAAGCCAAGCATGTGACCCTTGATATGCCTTGTTCCATGTCAAAATTCAAGCAAGCAACCTTTGATGTGCCTCCTAGAATTTCAGATCCCAGCACTTCTAGACCAGAAATGCAGAAAGTAGTGAAGCCATGTAATGTTCCCATCGTTACTTCTACAGATGTTCAGATTGACACTAAAGTTAGCGGGTCAAAACCTAGAAGCAATGCAAAGAAGGATAGGATTACGCAAACTAAAAGTGTTCATGATAAGGAAGTGAAAGAACACCATAGGGACAAGAAGTTTGATTTGAACAAAAAGAATCGTGTTAGTTCTAGTATTAGCTCTAAGCTTACTGAAATTAATTCGAGGCCTCATGCTGTCTGCAAAACATGTAAAAAATGTTTATTTTATGGTAATCATGATAAATGTGATGTGTTATTTCTGAGGTCTAAAATTCATAACCCAGTTAAGAAAGCTTGGAGAGCGAAACAGATTAAGCAATCTTGGAAACCTACAGGGAATGTGTTTACAAATGTAGGATTTCAGTGGAAGCCCACAGGTCGTATATTAACGAATGGCAAACCTTACCCCTTAGCTAGATCCACTAGGCCTAGAATAGTGCCTGTTAAGGTTTGGAAGCCAACTGGTAGAATAATCCCATTAAGCACAAAAGGTCATTTGACTAAGTCTGATGCTTCTACTAGTTCAGCTCCTAGTGATAATGCCATTGCATCTAGGGTTTCTGCTGATTCAAATATTGTTTGTGCTAACCAAAAGGAACCCATCAGCACGTGGGGATCCAATGTTTCCAATTCTCTGTCTTCGTCTGTTGTCCAAAGCAGGTCGTACAAATCGTCCCTTGGTACTTGGATTCGGGCGGCTCTAAACATATGATTGGGCTCTTAACAATGACGTCTGTTCAAATTAGTTCAGGCCTCGTACTTCATCATTATGGCGTCTGCAGATAACACTTCAGGCCCCGTTCCTCAAAGAAAAGAAAGGTGTACGCTTCAGTGCGCTTTATCTTCTTAAGAAGAGAAATCTTCATGTTTATGACCATTCTCATCGACATTCTTCATCAACATGCTTCATGCTTTTTCCATGCGCTTCAGTCATCAAGTGAACCGGACTACTGATAATTACTCTTATTCCTCTTGCTCAATATAATGAAGATGGCGACATCATGTGCTAATTTTGCGGGGGAGAAGTGTGAATAGAATACATTTGGATGATAATCACTTGGTTAATCAAGAATGGCATCTCTGTATGCAATTCTTGAGGGGGAGAAGAAGTGTGAATTTTTTGCATGGTTGACTGATATTTGAGAATATATGGTCAAACGGCTCCTAACCCATGTAAGAACCGAGATTCTTCTTATCGGATCATCTTCACATGTAGTTTCTTCTAAGAGCCGTTGGGTTGACATCTTCACACGGGCTGATATGATTAAATGACAAAGTGCTTCTAGTTGCTGGGCTGATTTCTTTGATGAACTCCGCAACCTCCTCACAGTAGTTTTTAGTTCGTTACTTAGTAACGAATTCTTAGACTCGTTCAGATTAACCCCTAATTTAAAACCGAAAAGTTAGAGGGGGTTAATCACGAGAGGGGATTTGACTGCTTCTAAAAGTTCACAAGAAGAGTCGGGCCTAATTCTTCTTCAGAAATCTAGTAGTTTACGTTAAGCAGAAATCAGAAGATTAGTACATCGAAAGTTTATATCTAATCTGACATCTGAGCTGGAAGAAGTTCTAATAGGCTTACCCCTTTATCTGTCAATTGTAGAAGAAGTTTGGTTTCCGTAAGGGCAATTGAACATTTATCGTTTAGGGGAATTAATTTTAGGGAGGGTTAGTTTGTTCTTGTCTTTCTACAAGTAGTTTCTTTAGTCGGGTCGTTGATCTTCGTGAAACAGTAAATTAGTATAGTCGGGCACACTTCTACAGTTG